>APFE031032874.1:0-12045 GCA_000404065.3 Pinus taeda | reverse complement strand
AGAGGACATGTCTCGTGTTCCATATGCAAGTGCAGTCGGTAGCTTGATGTATGCCATGGTCTGTACTAGACCAGACATGCACATGCAGTGGGAGTATTGAGCAGGTTTATGTCAAAACCAGGGAAGGAGCACTGGATAGCAGTGAAGCGGGTTTTCAGGTATTTGCGTGGCACTAGTGATTATGGTTTGTGCTACCAAGGAAGACCAGGATTGGACAAAGTGTTAGATATCCGTGCTTTGTTGATGCAGACTGGGCTGGAGATCTGGATCAGAGAAGATCTACAAGTGGGTATGTGTTTAACCTATTTGGAGGTGCAGTCAAGTTGGATGAGTAAGAAATAATCTGTAGTGGCACTATCAACTACAGAGGCAGAATACATGGCAGCCACTCATGCAAGTAAGGAAGCAATTTGGTTGTAGAGATGGTGTTCAAGTATGGGGTTAATACAGGGAGCTATAAGGATAGACTGTGACAGCCAAAGTGCAATTTTCTTGGCAAAGAACCCTGCTTATCATTCAAAGACAAAGCACATTGAGGTTCAGTATCACTTTGTGAGGGATATGATAGAAGACAAAAAGGTGTTGCTGGTAAAGGTGGACACTTTGAAGAATACTGCAGATGCATTGACAAAATCTGTGAGCTCTGAGAAGTTCTCTTGGTGTAGAGAAACAATGGGCGTTCCAAGGCTGGAAAAATGACTAAGCTCTCCTGTGGCCCCCTGTGGAAAGAAAACAACAAGTGGGAGATTGTTGGGTTGTGTTATATTCTTTCCACATAGTTAATAGGGGATTGGACGCAATGGTTTTGGTCCATGGTATTGGATGGGATGGGTTTTTTTTTGGTCCATGGTATTGGACGTGATGGTTTTTCGGTCCATGGTATTGGATGCTTCGGCATGTATTAATATGTATTGTAACATTGAAAGGAATATAATGAAAAATCAAGCTGGTATTCTCGGTTTTGAGATCCAGTGGGAAATCTCTGTGTATATGTGTTTTATGTGTTATGCTCTCGCATTTTTATTTTTCCTCTGTGATTTAGAATTCATATGCAGGTAATTTCTGTACGGGGTTAAAACCTACAAAACACACCTATAGACACTATCGAAACTCAATGATGACTTTGACACGCAATGGACTTCTTTTTTGGTAGCACCACTGTCCCAACTGATGTCTGGCACTAGAAGTGAGTTCCTTGACCAGGCAACTATAATCACAGGTATATGGCAGGGATGATAAACTTTTTCCTTGAGTTGGGGCCTGCAGTCAAGGCTTGTTGGGGCCTTCATTTTTGGAGGAATTAAGAAGCTTTGGTGATGAGCCAGAAAGTTGACGACAAGTGGAAGAAATGGCCATTGAAAATATACGGGAGTAATAGTTGATAAAAACGAAGGAACTAGCAGAATACTGGCAGTTACAGAGGGATGGCAGGAAGGAGCATACACAACCGAGCAGGAAAAGAACAAAGACAGTCGAGGAATGGAAATAGTCGAGCAAGGGAGAAGTCAGAGAGCCTGAGAAGGAACTTGAAGTCTAGGTTGGTCCACAAAGAGAAGGAAGAACAAGTGAAAAGGTAGAAAGGAGAACACAGAATGGCTGTTGTTGCGGAGCCAGGAGAGTCACTATGTACCTGATATTTCATATGCTTATGTATTGTTCTTTCTAGAGTTTTTGTATGTTAGAAGAGAGGCCTTGAGTCTGATGTAATGTTGTTGCTACTAAGACTAATGATCAAAATTTTTATCTGGACAATTGTGTGTTAGTTGTAAGTTAATATGGTTCTTCGAAATTTTTATGTATGTGTATATTTAAGTAGTATCTCTTTTACAAGCATGTATGACTTGTTGTGATCAAACTTTTTGTGGAATAATTCAATGTTCTTTTCCTCGTGGTTCTCTTATATGATTCCTCATGACACTAGATTCCAATCCCCGTCTACATAAGGTCACGACATGCCTCGGGTGAGACTCCATACCCATTTTGGGTAAGATGGAATTGTTGGCATTGTGCTAGACTATAGTGGAGCCTTGTTGGCCCTTGCGCCTGAACCCAAGGTGTCAACCCTATTGTTATTTCTGCGTCAACATTTTCATAATAAAAAAAACATGACCACCCTTGCTAATCGATCCCACCATCCATTTGAATTGTAAAAATACTAGACTAAAAAGCCATTTATCCTTGATTTCATAGGTTTTTCCAATTAATAGTCCTCTGTGATTCAACCAACAACCTTCCAACTCCTCGAGTAGCCTTGAAATTATTTTTATTATCAGCATGGGGTCCGAAAATCATGAACCCATCTTTGCTCAATTCCACGCTAGTCTTGAATATGTAGCATGTAAACCTAGACTTGAAGAAAAGGGGTGGATGAATTTTCTCCAGAAGTTTCAGGGGAACAATGATAAGGTAGCCATGGAATTCTCTCAAATTTTCGATAGGAATACAACAAAAGTCGATAATCTTGAGATTAAAGTGTCTAAAGAACTAATGAGTAAAGTAACGAGGCTACCTCTAATTGGTGAGAAATATTTCAAAGGGGGGCAACTCGATTTGGGAGAGTGCTTGAAGTTCCTCAAATTGGCATATAAGTCGATCAATTGGTCCAAGGGTGTCCTCAAGAACTACATTGCATAGGAATGGTGGTTGCTTCTCTTTGAATTGCATAGGTTTATAACTTGTCAGCGAAGGTATGCTGTCATGTTTCTTTACCATTTAAGACTTCTTCTGCACTTTATAGACGTTTGTGATGTCAGTTTTCCTTTCTTCCTTTCTTCCTTTCTTAAAGTCTACATAAAGTCAATATAAGTGCCCAGTCAACGTTTATAATGGAAACTTCTATTAAATCATCCCCTAAGGATGAGAAAAGGTTTGTAAAAACACAGAGATTTCATTAAGTAGAGGGAAGGGCAGAAAAATATCTAGATGAAGCACTCTTGACAAACCCTAGCCCTCCTCTAAAGAAGGAAACCCTATCATCTCGAGGGAAGAAAAGGAAAGGAGCCTACAATTAAAATTTAGATGTGCATAGTCATGAAGGAATAGACCTAATGTCTAAGCAACCACAACAAAGTACCGACAAGAAAGCACAGACAAAGGTTGCAAAACTAGTCACCTCGACAGCTAGGAAAGAAGAAGGGGAATAGTCAAAGGCATCTACTAAGAAGGGCAGAGGAAGTTGTTTCAAGAGAAAAAGGATTTGGTACCGACATTAACCTCATCTTTTCCCCCACATTTAGAAGAGATTCCAAATACATCAGAAACCTAGACCTCACATCAAGGTAGGAGGTTTACCTGAAGTATGGCATGTTAGGAGTGTCCTCCACAGTGTTCAATCTCTTGAGTCGGTGTCTGTTTTATCTTCTCTAGAGAAAGAGATTAACGTGAAGAGTTCCTCTCAGGCACCTATCATAACATAAAATATAGATAAACCTTAATTGAGGAGGAGGGACCTATTGATAAATTTTATGATCTTCAAAGTAACTCCCCATACAACTATCTATCTAAATAAGGGCCTGCAATAGGAAAAGGAGTGGTTGAAACAATGGTCATCCAGATCCAAGAAAATCTAATCTATGAGGGGAGAGGTTCAAGGAAACATAGACTCCCTCTTGAATTGAGGTAAAAGTCACAATTAAGCCTATTTTATACGTCTTTGGTTAGTCTACATAGGTGTTAAGTAAATTCATATTATTTTGACTAAATTTCACTGTAAGTTTACTAGGATTATTAAACATGAGGATAGAAATTGGATGGCATTGTTAGATTACTCGTGGTTTAACATTTATGTTTGTGGTGCCTTCAAATTGGTAAGTACTCTTTGAAATCATACATGTTTACCAATTTAATGGGTTTCTGTGACATTGCTTTGGGGTTTTAATGGCTATACACACTAGGTCTCATCACCATGGACTTCAAGAAGGCATACATGATATTCTAATATGGAGGGAATCATTACACTTTCCAAGGAATCATAGATAGTTATCCTAAGATCATCGATTCTCACTACATGCAAAAAATCCTTCAAAAGGGACATTTTGAGGCTATATCACAGTTCAATAGCTTTAAAGCCTTTCAAACCCTTCCCAATCCATTAAGTATGACCTGGAATTAGTCTTGTCCAAATACCAAGCAGTTTTTGAAACCTCAAAGGGCTCCCAACCCTGGTGGTGTGCATGATAATTATATTTCTCTCATTCTTAGTAGCCTCCCCCCAATGTCTACCCTTATCATCAACCATTTGCTCAAAATAATGAAATTGAAAAGATTGTTCAATAATTTTTAGCTATGGGTTGCATCCGTGCTAGAATTAGTAGTTGTTCCTTCCTTGTTGTCATTGTACTAAAAATGGAAGGCACTTTGTGCATGTGTCATAATTTTCAAGCTCTTACTATAATCACTATTGAGGATAATTTTTCCATTCCAACCATTGATGATGTCTTGGATAAACCCAGAGGTGCTCAATCTTTTACAAAACTCAATCTCTATTTAGGGTATCACCAAATTCATATGAAGAAGGTTGACATTCCCAAAACAACTTTTCACAGTCATGAGGCCCACTATGAGTTACTGGTGATGCCCTATGTCATTTGTAATCGACCACCCCCCTTTCCACCATCTCATTAATCACATATTTAAACCATTCCTATTTCATTTTGTGCTACTGTTTTTGGATGAAATTCTTATCTATACTAAAAATTAAAATTCATGTGCTACACATGTGGATCATGTCTTACAACTACTATCTCATCATTAAATCTTTCCCATTTGATTCGAACGTGCCTTTGTGTTACAGATCCATTTAGGAACATTACTCCTGTCATCCAGATTAGTGTTTTAGGGCTCATCAAACCCTAATTTCAGTTGCTACATGCCCTAAACAAGTCACCCTTTTGAATGCCTCCTTCCCACATAGTTTCATGAATTGAAGACATCTTGAAATGATCTCTAGAGGGACTAGCGTAGGTAGGCCCATGTAATGGTGCACTGCAAAGTAGTTGAGTCCATGTCAGGGTGCTCTAAAGAGAACTTAGGCCCTCTTTGACCTGCGTTGGGCAAGATTGAGCGAAATTCACATAGGGTTTAGGGAATATTCTTATCTTTTGGAGTCATCTAGAATTTGTTCTCACTTATAAACTCCTATGATATCAAAAATGGATGAGGAATGAGTTAATATGCATCCTATCCTCTCATCGCTTCCTCCATGTAGCTAATTCTAAGTATGGAAGGCCATTCAATACCCCCATTTATGACATAACCTCCTTCATCTTCCTATAAATTGAGCACTCATCTAAGTGATCAAGGGGCTAGACTATGTTGAATTGTAATCAGATAATGTTTCAATGAGTGTTGACTTTGAGACAAGTATTGTTATGCAACAAGTTTGTCATGCTTTTGATGTGATGTGGATGGGATCCAAGCTGGAGGGGTGACTTCGAATCAGACTTGATGGTTGTAATTCCTTCTTTTATTCAATAAAGTATTTGATAATTTTTCCCATATGCTTATCTTGTTATATGATGCTTATATGTGTGAATGTATCTCATTCCATTTACTTGTATTCAATAGATATTTTGATTTGATTAGTTCTTTGTCTTCTGCTTGTGTTTACAGGTACTTAACAAGCGTGTTAAGTACAAGGAGCGACAGGATTGATACGAAGGAGACAAGGGGAAAGAGGAACTACAAGTAGGTCTTCTCATCTTCTTTATCTTATCTATTGCTTATAGGAAAAGGCTAAAGTGCTTTAAACTATTGTTCTAGATATGGCTACTTATCTACAAAATTAGTATTATCCGTAGATACCAAATTCTCCAAAACAAATTGGCGACTCCGCTGGGGAAGATCATCCTTACTAGTAGCTTATCCACCTCCTAGGACACTCTTGCAGACCCTACTTGTGTTCACTAATTGTATTTCAGTTCTTTTGCATTGAATTTTGGTCAAAAACTATGTCAAATTGCCTCTTGAAATGGTTTACTACCACCAGTGTAGGCTTATGAGGGACACAGTACACTGCAAAGCACCCTTGGCTTAGGAACAGTGCTCTGAAGTGCACTATCTCCCATTCAGGGCTGCGTTGATCATCCTAGGGAAAGTTTCCCACCTTTGGATTGTGTTTTTACCAACTTTCCTCTATTTTATTTCTTGTTGATTGATCAATGAATTTCATGTCTCAGAAAAAACGTGTTTATCTCCTTTATTAGACCTAATTTGACTTGGTTGATTAATGTTTCTTAAATGTTTTCTTTGTCATTATTGATCCATAGTTAAAGTTAGATTATAGGCGATTAATCTTTGTTCGAAAGAAAGTGTCGTAAAAGTTTTCTTTTCCTTTGAAACAAAATTGTTGTAAAGTCTTTGTTCTTGTTAAAGATTGATTGATTGTATGTGCATTAGTTTCCTTTTTGTTCATAATCACATTAAGGAAATCGAAAAGAAATACATGAATTTTGCATTGAAAAAGTTTCTTTGTGCTCATAGGAATAGTTTAGGTGAATTGCCTTAGATTGTGCTCTTTGCTCTTTGACCGAAAGAAATTTGGTTGCTCTATCCCTATTAACTAAGATTTTCATTGTTAAATTGAATGGAAATAATGCTTATCATAATAGTTGCATTCCTAGGAATTTCAGAATACATCACGTGGTGAACTTGAAAGGCAAATTCCTAAGTGTTGTCCCTAACTTGTCTGCAATACATCCTAAGTGTGATACCTCATTCTATGTACGTGAGTATATCATAGCCCGTCCATGTACCTTCGGGTATATAGGGTAGTGTTACAATACGTAAAGTATATGGGAATGCTCTCACTGTGTGGTTTTGCATTAGATAGTGCTTATACGGATTGGGCCTCCATGTACTTTCGGGTATATATGGGAGGACAACACTAGGTTGTTATCCATCCTTAGGTAACCGAGTTGACCGCCTTGTACACTGTGATACACCGAACACAACATTCAGGGAGATTTCTTACTCGTACTTCTTGGTTCAGTAGGAGGTATTCTGCAGTTCACAGTTGCTTGGTAAACATTTTTCATAGCTTACCCCTTTTTTTTAATTTCCTTTTGGTAATAAAATTAATCAAAAACCAAGGAGGAACATCAACCCTTACCTTGTCATTCGTGGCTAGCAGCAAGAAAATCTCCTTTGCCACCCGAAGCTACACTTATTTGTTCAAAACAGTCTCGCTTAACTAAGTTAAGTACATCAAGAAATCCTAGTTCTTCATCTAAATTACTAGAATCATCCATTTCAGTAAGTACAGAGACTCCAGTTACTCCAACTATTTCTGGTACATCCATTACTGAAGAAGAAGTTTCACAACTACCTGAGGACATTGTAACTGATACTAGTGAAACAACAACCGATTTTGTTCAATAAAAAGTTGATCCACAACTTGAAGTTTCTCAACAAGAAATTAATTCTGAACTTGAATCAGTTCAACCAAAAGTTAATCCAGAACCTATCATAGTTCAATCAAAAGTTACTTCTGAACCTGAAGTTGTTTAGGAACCTCTCCCTGAAATTGTTGTTCTTTTACCGGAACATCTGGACTTCGAATTTGAACATTTATAAGTTGTTACACTACCAGAAAATGATCAACTTGTTAACCCTCAGACATCAGTGACTACTGAAACTTCCTCTTTACCAACACTAGAATTCTATTACGGACCAGACGGTGAAGTTCTTCCACCTGGTTTAATTTTTGTTGAGGAAGAATTTGAAGAAGATACTACACCTAGAACTCTATTCCATTTTGGGACAGGGCTTTATCTTTACCCTCACACTCCTCATTTTACTGATCCTTTTGATCTTGCTTCTTTTCAAGTATCTGTTAATTATTTAGGACATCTATTGGGTTAGTTAACTATGGCTGAACAACCGTCAACATCCCAAACGGTATCAACTGATGCAACTGTGGCAGAATCTTCTGTCGCAACCTCTTCAATGTTTTCTACTATTCCTGAGTCACACCTATATGGTGAATCATTCGTTCGGGTTGGTTACGAATCTTTATCTGGAACCACTCAGGGGTTGCTTCTACACCATGGTCATCACCCATGTCCTCAATCGGACTTTTACCTGGTTCTTCATTTATGGGTACTCAACAGTTTGATTGAGCATATCAATATAAAATTGGGAAATCTAGTCAACAACAACCTATGTATCCATTACCACAGAGGCTTCACTCAATGAACCTCATATATATCATGTGCATTCATGGCATATCAAACAATACCCAAAAGTTCAGTCTCCTCTGGGTTTGGTTGCGTGGTTACTGTTAGTCGCTCAGGAAAGGGTGGAATGGCTTTGGGTTCACTTTCCTGTTTCTCTTCCTCATCCTCCAGGGGAGGAGGTTGGCGATCCAGAAGGACCTTTCTAGATCATAGGTTGATCTCCTAGATCTCCACAACATTGGTAGGGCATGTTGTCTCCCCAGTGTATACCTGCTGGGCCTGTCTGTTGTTGGGGTTCGGGTTCGGTTGAGCAGGCATCTGGGGTTGTCTTGGAGGAGTAGGAGGTAATGGTTATGGTTGAGCAGGTGGTACAGGCAGAATGGTAGGAAGAGAGTTGTATTGGGGCCTCCACCCCGACTGAGGTGCATTCCACTGAGGTTGTGGCTGGACATGTGAGTGAAACGAATGAGCAGTAGGTTGAGTATCGTATTGATATGGATAACACCACGGAGGAGATGCGGACCAGGAAGGATGAGCAGGGGGACCCCAAGAAGGTATATGAGCGGATTGGTTGGGGCTATAATAAGCTTGGGATATCCCTTGCATCCCCTGCTGGTAGGGTCTCAGCCCATGCGACCTCCTTTGGTTGAGTAAGTAGAGTGGTTCAGTGGCTGCCTCAGTCCCTTGGTACATGGATTTAAATCCAGGTAATGTTGGGCATTGGTTTGTGGGGCCGTCTTCCTCACAAACAAAACATACCTCTACTGAGTGCAATGGACACTCGTTCTTAGGGTGTTTCCTCATACATCGAGAGAGAAAATGGCCACAGTCCTCTCAGCTTCCTCTTTCTTTTGTTGGATTTGGAAAGTATCAAGTTGCCTGGCAATGGTCTGTCTCATTTCACTTTTGAGGTCTTCCATTTGATTAGAAAACTCATGCTTGGAGAAGGTGGCACTAGCTGAAAATGGATTCCCCCTACCTCTTTTCTGGGCTGCCCTAGAATGGTTTCTAAACACAGTCTTTATGTCCTCATAAGGTAGTTGGTAGATGTCTCCTCCAGCTAGCAAATGGGGGGTATCGAGAAGGTCTTCAGGGACTCCTCGAAGCAGAACTAGCTTCAGAGATTCAAGGTCAAGCGTGCACTTGGCCCGTTTCTAGCTAAGTTGGAACCTTTCCTCGTAGTCTTCTAAAGACTCATCACTTTCCATGGTCATCCAAAAGATCTCTCCCTTTGTTTCCTTTGACCTACAGTAGTCTCGATATTTGTTGTTAAAGGCTTGCTGCATCTAAGGCCAAGTTGTGATACTGTTTCCAGGTAACCCCATGAACCAACGTAGTGCTGCATCCTTGAGGGTAGAAGGAAAGAGTTTCAACTTTTTCTCATCCTCGGCATAGTCATAAGTTCGACAAAGGAGAACAAACTCAAATAGGAAGGTATCATGGTCTTCAATGGTCAACCCATGGAAGTGAGGTAAGGATGAGGGACTTATGTTCTTCATTTTCATGTCCCTGATGATCTCTTGGATGGGAAAGGCACCTTCTATTCTCTCCTCATCTCCTATACCATTTCTGTGTTTGGCTATGGTCTCAAGAGGAGTGTTCTCTCGCTCTTCTTCTGTCATAGGATCTTCATATATCTCTGGAGGTTCACCTATAGGTTCTTCTGGATCATTGCCACCAAAGAAGAGAGAAGGGTGACTCAGTGATGTGGTGGGGGTGTTGGGTAAGAATTTTCTAGTATTGTCTTTATTCCTACGAGGCATGAAATGAAATATTTTTGGTTGCTTTTGTTTTTTTTTTTTCTTGTACCTACAAAACTGAAATAGATTGAATTGCAACTAACTATCTTGCTGAAACGAAAATGCGGAATTGAAATGAAAGCAGAAAAGGACTAATCTATTTTGTGGAAATGAAATTGCAGAAACGAAATGCTAAGCTATGCTTGCAGAATGGAAATTACAGAAATGAAATGCTAAGCTATGCTTGCAGAATGGAAATTGTGGAATTGAAATGCTAATCTATGAAAGCTGGAAATGTCTAATCTACTTTTGCAGAAATGAAATTGCAGAATGGAAATGAAATAAACTACTTAGCAGAAGGTTGTAGTAGAAAATAGAAGAAAATTAGCAATCACAAATACTCTGATGCTTCCCCGGCAACGATGCCAAAAAGATGGTGGGCTCCAGTATTATAGCGATAATACTGCAACTCCCAGGACTCCCTTCTTTACTTTTATCAACCCGGTAGTTCGTAACAAACTTGGAAGCGATGGTGCTATATGCACAAGTACTAGCTCTTGCCACGACTGTCACTTGGTCAGCTGGCACAAGTCCGCTAGGAGTTTAAGCCAACTTCTATAAGCTCTTAGAAGAAGCTTTTTAACTGATGGATGAAAGCTAACTCAAAGGAGGCTAATATACTTGCAGAAAGAAACTGAAATGCTGAAAGGACATGCAAACCCTAGCAGGCCCTAATTTTACCAGCTAGCCCTACTAATGCAAGAAAGAGGATAAAGGCTACTGAAAGAGATGCCACTTACTTCTAGGAAGGTAAAATTCATGTGTCTAAACTACTTCTACAGTAACATCTAAAAAAAACATCTTTTTGTATTTTTGAGTAAGATGTCAGAATTATCATGCATGTGCTTTAACTGTTTTTGACTATGCAGAGGTGAGGTGAGGAATGGAATTGGCGAGGCGCTTGCAGGAGGTTGGGAATGTGAGAAGAGGGCCTAAGGGGTCCCTAGCACCCTTCCAGAGAGTTTCACAATGTTCAGATATCAAGAAACCACTTTCATGAGCTTCTACAGGAAGTCTGCAGGGGTTCTACAGGATGTTCTGTAATTTCTACAGGATGTTCTACAAGATGTTCCAAAAGGGAATTTTGGAGGGTTGATGGAGGAAGAAAGGTGAATAAGTGGGTATGGAGGTGAGATAAGGGTGTGAGGAGGTCCAGGACTTGGTGGAGAGAGCTGAGGAGTGATGAGGATGGTTGGATTTGTTCAAGGAGGGGTAGAGCAATGTTGCTTTCCATTACTCAAAAATAACCATGTCACAATGGAAGTTGTACAACAGAAGCTACAAAATGAGCTGAGAAACTAACAACACTATAATGCAAAATACAACTACTCAAAAATTAACCTACAAAGGCTGGAAGCCTTCCTATTTATGCACTACGAGGGTCTCCAACAGCCCTCCTTAACTCAAGGGGCTCGGCTGCTCAAACTGCCAATGATCAGTCACTTTACACAAAACTGCTTGGCTGCCTTTGGGAATCCTTTTCGATGGCCTGGTGAACTCCGAGATGATGACTTTAGCCACCACATTTTTAACCCACTTCCAGTTACCTATCAAATATGAGACTGGAACAGAAGTCTCACCAACTTTAAACAGACTACTTCTACTCATATATCAGATCATATTCATGAGTGGTGGCGTCGTCATTGAATGGTTAAGACTTATGTTCCTGATTAGATCTTGGCTGAATGGTTTATAAAATTCTTGTTTCCATCAATCACCGAGGATGTGGCAAAAGGTGGAGTTATCACGAAAGAGAAAGTAATTTCTCATGCCCAATATTTGGATTTTATTTATACACAATCCAACATGCTCTACGACAATATTCTGAATGCACCCTGACCAGCTTTCCCTGTCCTCCTCCTCCATCATCGAGTAAGGACTCTCATGCCAATGACAGTGTGATTGGTTATTTGAGCACACAAATAGCAGGTAAGCCATCTGTTCAAACACTTTCCATTTCTAATCAAACTTCCAATGCATCATAAAACACTTTTGCCTCAGAAGTCAATGTCATGTCATCTGACAAGAGCAAGAATCAAAAGAAACTAGGAGGCAAGAATAAGGGGAAAAAT
>APFE031032871.1:179502-206136 GCA_000404065.3 Pinus taeda | reverse complement strand
CATGAAGAGCTCTCAAGCCTTGGATGACATGCTCAGCTATCACAGATCTCCATCTGATAAATCAGGACTTGGGTATGTAGGTGAACCCTCAAACAAGAATGAAAATGCTTTAAGCAAAAAATATGTGAAGAAGCCAGAAAGAAATGGTGATGCTCCTAGTTCCAGCAAAGGCAAGGAGAAAAATCAAAGCTACAATAGAAGAAATTCTACTCCAAGTAGAAAACCAGCTCCAAGAAGAAATGTTGATGATGTCAAAGAGGCAAGAGGGAATGGTTATCATCAAAGAATCTCAAGGCAGAAAGGCTTCAGAAGTACGTCAAGGAAATCTCCATCTCCCAGGTACCAAAGTTCATTTTTTGGTTATTGTTATTCTTGTTCAAACTTTGGTCATATGGCAAAAAACTGTAGAGCATTTTATAGAAATAGATGTTATGGTCCCCGACAACCTCCAAGAAGCAATTTTACAAGAAGAAATCATGAAATTTTATTCATGAACAATGTAGAATGTTTCAAGTGTCATAGCATTGGGCATATGGCACGTGATTGTAACTTAACATGGGCTCTTACACAAGCTAAACCCATGCAAAAGAAGAAAGTTACACAAGTATGGAGAAGGAAAGAAATACAGTCTGAAAGTCCCTTGAGCTCTCCAGTGGATCTAAGTTTCTTTTGAGAAAACTTTGCTGAAAGAAGACGAAGCATACAGTTAAGGGGAGTATGGACAGTGATGATAGCACAGTCAATTGGAAATCCGCCATTGTGCAGCAGGAAAACAGCTCAAGAAAAACCGGCGTTTCAAAAAAACATTAAATGAAGTTCAATGGCATTCGTAAATGGTTGGTGAAGATTTAATTTTAATTTTTGGTATTTGGTCACGGGAGTATGGCTCAAAATAAAAAAATGTCATAAGTTTTTTATGTATTGTGACCAATGCAACTGCATAAAAAAAAAGGATTTTTCCCTTGAGTAATGCACAACCATGCATGAATTTTTTTTGTTGATTGAGAGTGTTTATTTTATGCACAGTAGTGCAGAGGTGAAGCAGCATTGAGCTTGTGGAAGCAGAAGTCATGAAGGTAGGTGTTTGTAATGACTGTCAAGCGAAGATATGCAGTGTAATGCAAAAAGAAGTGGAACGCATATGTGTTGTATATGTTTTTTGGTTATGCGTTGACTTCTGTAACGCTGTGATGAAATGCACAGCTGGTGCAAAGGGGATTGGTATGAGAGGATCGCACAGTAGTGCGAAAACATTTTTTTATGAATTATATGCATTGTAATGCAAAACAAGGAGATCCGCACATCAGTGTGAAGGCAAAACAGAAGGCAAGGGATGAAAAGTGAAATGGTTCGCAGCAGTGAATAAAAATCAAGGGGAGCACAACAGTGTGACAGGAAGAAAGACTTGCAGCAGCAAATGAAAGTTTGGAATTCTTTATACAGGTGCTTACAGTTTGTTGGGAATGCAAAAGTATTTTTTTATGTAATGTGAAAACTCAAAATTTTAAATGTAATGAGAAATTTCACACAAGTGAATGTGAAATAAATTCTTATTTTACAGCAGTAAAACAAAGTAAGAATTTCTCAGCATAAAGCAGTAAATGATTTTTTTTTTAACACAGCAACGTGTTGAGAAGAAAAAGAATTCGGAGCAGCTTGCAAATGGAGTATAAGCTTTTCACAGCAGTGTGAATGGGAATGGACAACAGCGTGGTATTTTTGTGGACCTCATGCATTGATATGCATAGTAGTTTTTATGTAATGTAAAGAATGGATTAGTAAGGTTTTGTTGAAAAAAACACAGCAGCATGATGATGTTTGGTTGTTCACTGGTGGGAAAGAAAATGAATATGTAGCAGCGCAAATCCCATAATTTTTGTTGATGAAGATATGCTAGTAATGTGAAGTAAGTGAAGAATGCAGCAGCCTGAGCAGAGTAAATGAAACCAGAAGACTTTTACAGCAGTAAAAGAAAATTTTATTTTTCACACAGCAGTGAAAAAGAGTTAAGTAAATTTTGTTGAGAGTTTGAAATGATGTGCGAATGCAATCAGAGTGTGTAAGAAAACTTTTATTTTACAGCAGTGAATGTAAAAATTTTCACACAGCAGTGAATGAGGATTTTACACAACAGTGTAAAATTATTTGTAAAAGAAGAAGAGTAATATTTTTTGCTGTTTTGGAACTGCATCTAAAGTAGTCTCTGGTTGTAATCCCTCTGTGAGAGGAAGTGAAGTCTTAGTGTATCCCTGCAGGTGAATCCCTCTAGTTTAGAGGAAGATGCTCTTTAGCATAATCTCTAGTAAATCCCTCTGTTGAGAGGAAGACTCTTTTGTAACAGCGGCATGTCAAGGAGTTGAGAAAGTCTCTGGGTATGACCGAATGCCCAGCAGTTGAAATTAAAGGGGAGTGTTGAAATTGTAATTTCATGCTAAATCCCTCTGTTGAGAGGAAGACTCTTTTGTAACAGCAGCATGTCAAGGAGTTGAGAAAGTCTCTGGGTATGACCGCATGCCCAGCAGTTGAAATTAAAGGGGAGTGTTCAAATTGTAATTTCAACTGCCCGAACAGTTGAACCGGCCAGCATTTAATATGCCAAAAACCACCAAAGCAAAACCACAAACCACTTTGATGCGTATCGGACCGCTTTTACGTGAAGGCAGTTTTCGTACACAAGAGCCTGATACAATATAGTGTTGATGCGTGGCTCTCCCCATACGTCATCATCTCTGACATATCGGGACGTAAAGTTTAACATAAAAGTGGCTTCCGATATTCTCCTCCGCTGTCTGATGTGCTCCAGCGTTGTCCACCGTTGATTGTTCAAAGCTGCATATGAGGCTGCAATAAATGTTACGTGGAGTAAAGTTCGGGTAAAAAGGCCTTCCAATATTCACTTGAGTCGTTCGATTCCAGGAGGGCAAATCAACGGTTGACGGGCATCACAAACCTGCATGAAATAAATATAGCGTGGAGTAAAACAAAATTTTTTGGTTGACCGCCCACGTAAAGAGATTAATGTGATTTAATGAAGTTCGTAGAATGTTGGTAGGAGTTTTAATTTTTCCATAGTTACGGAAGTATGGGTAATGTAAAATAGGCATGGGCATAGGTAATTGTTTTTAATTTTAATGTTTTTTTTACTTATGGAGGTATGGGCATAGCACATAGCTTTTAATTATATTGTTTTAAATATTCAAGGGAACATGATAAGTAAAAAGTGTGATAGTTTTTTTTGTGAAGAAAATAAAGGGTGAAGGCAATGAAAGAACGGAGATGAAGATTTAAAAGAAATGTGAAATGAACGCACAACAACGGGAGTAGAGAGAACAAGGGGAGCAGCATGAAAGTTTTGTTATGTGTTGATTTCATATGGTAAGAAAGAAATGCGCAACCGTGCAGGTTTCTTTTTTAGAGGTTGAAATGTAATGAAATGAATTACATTTACAGCAGTAAATGTAAGATTATTTTTTTATTATAGCAGTATATGTAAAAGTCTGTTTTTACAGCAGTAAAGGTAAATGAGATTTTTACACAGCAGTGAGTAACTTTTGTTGGTGAATTTCTCTTGGTGAATCCCTCTTGAGTGAAAGAGGATGAATTTTGTATCAAACATTTTATTTTAATAAATACAAAGTTTTATGAGTGTGTAATACTCTGTTCTCCGAAATAATATTTTAAAACTTCCTTGTGCAAAAAGATCCTCGAGTAAAAGAAACATAGCATTGCCTATGTGAGCATGAATTTTTGTGTTTTTCGGATTTTGCCAGAAAAATCCCCAACATGACCGTTTTTAAACCTGTCAGTTGTGCAGAATCCCAACATCCCAGAGCTAGAAAAACGGGGTAGTTAATGCCACTATGAACATCCCAGAGCTAGAAAAACGGGGTAGTTAATGCCACTATGAGAAACCCAAACCGTTGACACTGTCGCTGACCTAGGAGTCGTCCAAATAAGAAGCAGAAGGCCGCAGCCGTAGCCGGTGTGAGTACCATCGACAGCCGCTTCCACACCGTCGTGGGTAGTGACAAAGCGCAACCGTTGAGAGCCCGCGTAGCGGTTTGAAAAGTCGTCGTTCTTGTAGCCGCCGCTGGAGGTTGTAAGTTTGAAGGGTTCCAAACATTAAAAGTTTGATACAGGTTGATCAAAATATTATTACAGGTCTTATTTTTTAAGCTAAGAGGAAAGACCATACGTCATTTTTTTTAAAGCTATGATACCAAAGGAAAGACAGCGCATACAACGTTTTGATATGAGATGAAAGACATAGAGAACACGCAGGTACAATTGCTAACAAAAGTTCTTAAATCATTCACATAACGATGAAATGGCAAAGCAACTATAGCTGTATTACAACTCTGACTGTGCGTACCTTCTACGCCTCATCTATATTTATACGAAAAATAAGTCGTTTAATTGTCCTTTGAAGTGCAAAGAGTCATCTATATTTATACATAAAATAGGTCGGTTAGTTGCCCTTTCAAGTTGAAAGAGTCAGGGCGGTGATGCCCCTTAGACGCTGAAAAGGTTAAAGCGGTGGAAACGGTGAGGCGGTGAGTCGGTGAAATGACAGACAGACGTAATTATCCCAACATAGATTAACTTTTAATTTATTTTAGAATATAATTTAACATTAAAATTTACTTTAATACTTATATAATTTATTTTTTCCGTTAATGTAATTTTATAACACAATTATCCCATTGCAGCTAATTTTTCTCGAACTTTTAAATGGATTTCCATTACAAATGTGCCACCACATACTAATCGCTGCCAACCTCACGACCACATTGCAATTTTTAAGAACATCAAAGAATGCAGTGATTTTAGAAACGTGCAAACACTGGCTCTGCTCATATTTCTACTTTTACCAATAATTATCCAGCAAGACATAACAATCTATGTAGTTTAGTGGCCCACGCCTTTACCCTCAAGAACATGTACTCTATACATGTAATATTTTCCACATATTCACAGACTCTCCATTTTGTGGGAAGTGAAATTATTTATGAAAATCAATAACGTTAACGAAAATAGAAACGATATGAGTTCAGCCATCGATATGTCAAAAAATATCCGGTCGTATTGGTTTCAGATTAGAGATGATTAAAGATTTCTGTGTTAGATATGTGGTAAAGAGAGTGAGCCTGTTACATCGGGAATCCCATTTACTGACAGTAAGCCAGAAACAAAAAACATCAAACATTGTACTTCAGACATTTAATGTTCTGGCATGAAATCTGTTGGGGGTGGAAATGGCAAGACAACCACGAAATCTTTCTGCTAATAATACTCTCAGAACAAGAGAAGTGCATGTATCGAATGTCTAGATCTCATATGCTTCGATACAGACGGAGAATTTATATGATATTTTTTAGTGGGTATAGGCACAAATCACGAACAGAAGTGAAATCGAATTGTTTGACTATAAGACAAAGCTTCACAGAAGATTTCAGAGTGCTAATAGCAGTAAGACATAATTTTATCTGGCACATGCGTTTCAGCTAACATTAATTAAGAACTGTTGCTTTACTTCTACTTGTTAGTGCACGTTGTTTTTAGTTCTATATTATATGTGTTTCTTTTTCGCTTTACTTTTTACTTGTAACACTATATTAGGTGTTCGTCTAATTTTTATTTTGCAAAAAAATTCATATTTTTGTTTTCTTTCCTTTTTTTTTTTTATTATCACAAAAGATTCATCAATTCAACCATTGTGATGGTTTCTTTTATTTTTTTTATTATTTTTGGATAACTTTTACCTACCAAGTTTAATCTCCATCACACTTCAGCACACAAAACCACTCTTTCATGAGTACTTCTTGAGCATCACAATCTAATTCATTCATGTGTTCAACCATTTCCATTCCTAGATTTCTCTCATATTTATTTGTTTTCTTAGATTTCTCTTATATTTATTTGTTGCAAATACATTTTCAATTTCATTTTAAATTTCAATTTCATCACTCGCATGAGTATTTGCATAGAATTTGCATTGAAAACTTCACTTTTTTCACCATGTTCATGAGTTACATCTCCTACAATGTCACAACCTTTTTCTACACTTTCCTCAACAAAATTCTCTAGAGCCTTTAAGACAAATGCACCCTTCATATCTTGTATATCTTATTTTCCTTGAACATGCTCTTTATAGTATTTTCAATTATATTTGCAATACCAAAATATTCTATTTTTTGGGTTACCATCGTTGCTTTATCCCTTACAATGTTCTATGGCTTAGCTTGATGTTGATGAATAATACTATTATATGCAATTTTGGGGAAAATGTCATCCAAACATTGTTGTTGAATGAAAAAAATATTGTTGCTTCATCCTTATTTTTCATTCTAAAACTAATCATTCTAATACTAAAATATCATTTTCGTATTAAAACATCAATTCATATACTCCCTCACTTGAAGATTATTCAAACCAGTTGAGCAGAATATCTTTAGCTAGTAGTGAAGTTCTCATATTAATACCTCAAAACTAATACTTCTCTATCAAGAAAATAGGAAGTGGTGACATGCCAGGAAAATCCGTGCTAACAACTCTTAAGAGATCTCAGTCACCTTATTTAATAGAAAACTCAATCACCTTAATGACTTTACCTTTTAATTTTTTTATATCTTAATTTTCTCATTCTTTATCTTTTATCATTTTCTTCTAAATTCTCAATTACCTTTTTGTTTTAAATTTTTTACTCCCTGATGATTAAAAACCTCTTTAATAGTCCACATAGGAAGCATCCCTGCTCTTAGCAGGTCTATTCTTCTGGAACTATACCATTTTTATGGATAAGTAGGAAAATCTTACTGGTATTGCAGTGAAACACACAAATATCTCTCAATAATATCATATATGCTCGAATTAATGGAGAATTGAAAAATTATTAGACACAAATCCTCGTAGATGGAACATCTAGAAGGATTTTAATCTCTCACATTCTTGCTAATTCTTTCCCAAATTTACACTGTACTCATCTACATGTAAACAACATAAAAACTGTACGTTGCCTCGGAGTAATTAATACATTCAAACAATTTTTCTACATGTGATTTTACTGAATAAAAATTTCATTAGCGTGTATAATAATTTCTCACTAGGTAGGGTGTACAAGGCGAGACTTTGAAAGTATTTGCATGCAATTTCAGTACCTCGTAGGCTCTCTGCTTGGTTTTGTCAGCGCAACTGGCTTGTTGAAGCATACACAGTTTAGACACAGCTCCACACTGAAGCATCTCCCGAAGAATAGAAGCATATGGAGAATATATGCAGAGTGACCAAAGTATTCGCACTGCTTTCTTAGTGGCAATTGCTGAAATCCTAAAAATCTTCTTTGAGACTACAGCAATAGCCATGGCGTGATCAGCCATGGCAGCCCTTCCTTCTGCATAGTCCACGAGCATGTCCAACAAATCTAACATGTTTTCACACTTGGAACTCTCTGCCTCTGGAAGTAATTCGATCAGATAAAATACAGCGCCTGCCTCGATTGCCATTAATATGATCTTTCTGGATTTTTTACAAATTGCTATAAGAACAGACAAGGCCGCCATGGTCGCCTGATGGCAAACTTCAAGGGTTATGATTTCTAAGAGCCCTCGGAAAATATCAATCCCTTCCGTGGCAATAAATTCCCAATTAGATACCCAAGTTGCAACCTTCTGCAATAAAATGGCCGCGTGAAGTCTACCTTCTTTAGTTCCTTTATGCAAGATCAAGGCCATCGACCTAATGCTCGTTGCCTCTGTCAGCGACTTGGCCGTTTCCTGGGTCATAGGGAGCAGATGCAAAATTCCCAAAGTCTCTTCACAAGTCCGGAAATTTTCATTGTCAATATCTTCACAGCAAGAGGAGTTGATCAGAGAGACCAGAACATGAGTTGCAGCAAACCCAGCGATGCACCGGCTGTTTGCGTGACTCTCCTGCGCAAAGTACCGTAATTTCTTCAGTGCATTAATACCCTCAAATGATGGAGATTTGAGTGCGGCTTGAAGTAACTTGGACACTTCATTGGAGTCGACGGGTGGCCTGGGTGAGGGAATTTCCTCTACGCCATTCGAGCTGTTGGCAACGCACCATCCTTTAATGAGGCGACGCAGCATGTGATTGGGTGTTAAGTCGAAATTCTGCAGTGGCTGCATGGTAACAGGACATATATTCTTCTTGCATGAAAAAATCCAGTGCTCTATGCTTTCTCGATCATAGGTCATGCCTGTGCAAACAGTTACCGGATCTCTCATCAAATCCATCGATATGGGGCACCTAAAGTATGAAGGCACCTCCACCTCCAGACAATCTTGCGCTGAATTCATGCCAAGAATGACAGAAGACAGTGATTGATTATTGAAGCTATAACAGATGAAGGTCGGGGTCGATGCACAGAGAGAACAAATTTCCTAGATCTAGTAGACAGAACGGCATGCTCAGTACTAATAGCGCAGGCACTCAGAGGTTAGAATATCACTGAATCTAACGATGTGTGAACATATAGGTAGTGTCCGCAAACTAAATAGTTGACTTATCTCTATAACGCGTGGTTGGGTTCTAAATCAATGCATTCACAAGCTTGTAGAGTCTGCCGACTCGTGTCTCTATTCTCAATGTCAACGCAATTGCATACTTTGCAAGGTCGTTCTGCAATCGAGTTTTGTCCGTCGAAATTTTGTCGGTTGCAATAGTGGCTTTGAATCTTTTGATCCGGTCCATAAGGCACGCTACCCACAAATTAATGAAGGCAGAGCCGTGTATAAAATTTGTCATTGCCTGAAGAATGATGTCAGTTTCCCAATACCTGCCAATGAAATTAATTGATGAAGATTTTCATGGCTTTTACATTATGGCAGCTCTAGGAAAATTAGTCATTCAAAAAGGAATAGCCAATCATAGTGGGATACCGTTTTGTATTTTCATAATTTAAATTAATCTTAATCTAGCCTTCCACCAAATTTACAGCCTATCACTATTAGTTATCACTATTAGTTGCGCACGGATGGAATTTTTTTGATAAATTCCAAAATAAAATCATTTAACAGAGTAATACTCTGTTTTTGCAACACACATAAAACTTATATTCATTAAAAGACCGCTGTTACAAAGATTGGTCTTCCTCTATCAGAGGGATTACTCATGAACGCTTCAGTTCCACAACAAAAGGAATTTTCTCTGCACTATTGTGCATTACCTCTCATTAATCTTCTCTTACTTTCATCTACACTGCTGTGTCTACAAATATATAGTGCATTAGGGGTCATAACAGTCCATCAACCGCTTTAACTCTATGACAAAGTCTCTGCTATAATTCTTGAGTTGGTTGTGTGGCAACCCATAACTGATAAATGATGCGGCTGGCTCGAGGCTGGTTCTTTCCTTCTTGGCCATGCTTCTTCTTTAATGTTGTTGGTGAGCAGTTATGGCGCAAAGCCTTCTTTCTTCCTTGGGAACACAAAACAGGTTAAGTGCGTAAATGCAGTGTGGCAGTGACGTGCATTTGACAGGAACAAATATGGGTCGTTGGATCAGCAAATGGGCGGCCGGATCGCATCGCAAGACATTATCGGGAGGATGAGACGAGGTGAGAATTGGTGATGTGCGATGATATCGTAGCGCAATATCGCAATCGGCAGATAAAAAATGGAGGGCTTAACGCGCAATGAGCGAAAGTTGCGATATGCGATCAGATTGCAGGGTCGCAATCACAGAAAATAAGGGACGCAAGTGAAAGGGTTAATGCGATTTGAGATGAGATGTGATTTGCGATCTCTATTTAACTGTTGCTGCAGTTGGAATTAAATTCCAACACTCCCCCTTAATTTCAATTGTTGCGTTATCAGACATACCCAGACATTTCCTCAAATACTCAAAACTTTTTTTCCCAATGGTTTTGTCAAGATGTCAACTAACTGATCTTCTGTTCTGCAGTGCTGCAAAACAATCTCACCATTGTTAACCAATTCATGTATGAAGTGAAATTTGGTGTCTATGTGCTTTTCCTTTTATGAAAGACAGAGTTTTTAGACAATGCTATTGCCGAGCTATTGTCACAGTAAATGGTTGTGCCCTTTTCTTGTTCATGACACAAATCTCTGAGAACTCTTCTTAGTCACACTGTTTGGCATGTTGCTGCTGTTGGTGCCACATACTCTCCCTCTGTTGTTGACAAAGACACAACTGGCTGCTTCTTGGAAGCCCATGAGATGGCTCCCGATCCCATATGAAACACATATCCTGATGTGTTTTTCCTATCATCAACACTTCCAGCCCAATCACTGTCAGTGTAACCTGTCAATATGAAACTTTCAGAAGAGGAGTATAAAATACCAAACCCCTTCGTTCCATTCACATACCTTAGAATCCTCTTGACTGCCTGCCAATGAGGCTCTTTCGGTCTTTCCATAAATCTGGAGATTAAACTCATAGCGTGCATAATATCTGGCCTAGTTGCAATCAAGTACATAAGGCTACCAACTATGCTCTTGTACAATTTTGGATCAAAATCCTTGCTGTTGTCTTCTTTGGCCAATTTCAACCCTATTACAGTTGGAGTCACAGCTGGCTTGTTGTTCTGCATGTTAAATCTCTTCAACATTGCTTCTACATATTTAACTTGAGAAATGAAAACACTATTTTTACTTTGGTCTATTTCAATTCCAAGAAAATATCTTAAGAAGCCCAAGTCAGTCATTTCAAATTCACTTTTCATGACTGCTTTGTAATCAACAATAAGGGAAGCATCATTGCTAGTAAAAATCAAATCATCTACATATAAAACAACAATAAGTATCTTACCGTCATTCTCCTTTATGTAGAGTGTGGGTTCACCATCACACTTATCAGACCCATTCTCAATCAGATAAGCATCTATTATGTTGTACCATGCTCTTGGAGCTTGCTTCAGCCTGTAAAGAGCCGTCTTCAGTTTGCAGACTTTATGCTCTTGGCCTTCAACTTCATAGCCTGGAGGTTGTTCAACATAAACCTCTTCTTTTAACAATCCATTCAGGAATGCAGATTGAACATCCATCTGATAAGTCTTCCATTTGCGTTGTGCCGCAACAGACAACACTGTTTTGATTGTTTCCATCCTTGCTACTAGTGCAAATGTTTCATCATAGTCCTTGCCTTGTTGCTGCTTGTAGCCTTTCACAACAAGTCTTGCTTTGTGCCTGTCAATCTTGCCTTCAGCATTGCTTTTGGTCTTATAGACCCACTTAAGTCCAATGGCATCTTTGCCCTCAAGGAGGTCCACTAACTCCCATGTTTTACTCTTCTCAATTGCACCAATTTCTTTATTCATTGCTTCAATCCATTTATCTTCATTTACATCATCTTCAAAATGAACAGGGTCATCAACATGACAATACAAAGCGAATAATAAATTCAGACCAGTATTGTTACGTACTTCTCCTTGTTCATAAATCTCATTCAGATTTCTGAATCTTGGTCTTCTTAGTGTGTCTGAAATTCCATTCGAACTTGAGGGTATTTCTGATCCCTGTGGTGTGCTTGAAGAAGCACTTCCCTGACTTCTCAAGGCTGTTCGAATTCTAGCTTGTGGTGTGATTTGATGTACTTGTTGTGGTGGAGGAGGAGCCATCAAGGAAGGATTATTTGTTGTTGTCCCTTCCTCTTCTTCTTCGTGAGACACAATTGTCTTCACATTCACTGTCCTCTCTAAGCTTCCATCCTGAGCTTCATCTTCAATGAACTGCAAATCTCTGCTTACTATCAATTTTTTGGTGGATGGATTATAAAGTTTGTATGCTTTTGACTCATCACAATAGCCAATAAAGACACACTTCTCCCCCTTACTGTCAAGCTTCTTCCTTAGCTGATCCGGTACATGTGCATATGCTACACAACCGAATACTCTCATGTGAGTGACAGTTTGCTTTTGACCACTCCATGCTTCTTCTAGTATTTTGTTCATGACAACTTTAGTTGGGCATCTATTCAAGATGTAAACTACGCAAGTGACAGCTTCTGCCCAATACTCATGTGGCAAGTGTTTTGCATTCAACATACTTCTGACCATGTCAAGAATGGTCCTATTCTTCCTTTCGGCAACACCATTTTGCTGAGGTGTATACCTCGCGATGAACTGCTTTTGTATGCCATTCTCTCTGCAAAAACGCAGAAACTCTTTGGAGATGTACTCTCCTCCTCTATCTGTTCTGAGCACTTTGATATAATGCCCACACTGCTTCTCAACAAGAGTTTTGAAGTGGCGGAATTTTTCAAACACTTCACTCTTCCGTTTCAGCATATACACCCATGTCTTTCTGGTGTAACCATCAATGAAAGTTAAAACATATTTATTTCCGGCAAATGATGGTATTTGCATCGGTTCACACACATCAGAGTGAACAATTTCCAAGGGTTCTTTTGCCGTTATACTCTTTCCTGCTGGAAAGCTTTCTTTTTGTTGCTTGCCCAAGATGCAGCCTTCACAAACGCTGTCCGGTTTCTTGATCAATGGAAATCCCTTTACCATTCCCTTTCTGTGCAACAGATTCAAGCCTCCAAAATTGAGATGTCCAAATCTCAAATGTCACAACCAATTGTCATCTTTCACTTGTTCTTGAAAGACTTCTTGTGTTACAGCTGCAATAGTTCTTCCTTCCTTGAAATCTGCTCTGATTTTGAGAGGAAACATTCTATTGCTGGTCATCTGCACCTGTGCAATGATCTTCTTACTTGAAGGTATGTCTCTGATTGTACACATATCATCTTTGAAGAACACATTGTAACCTTTATTAATGAGCTTTCCAATGCTCAAAAGATTACATTTCAGACCAGGTACATAAAATACCTCTAGCACAATCATCTGTTCTCCATTTCTTGCTCAGATACTGACCCTGCCCTTACCTTTGACAGATATCTTACTATCAGTTCCCGTTGTTACCTCAGATTTCACATTTTCATCCAGATTGGCGAACATTGCAATATTTCCAGTCATGTAATTACTACAACCTAAGTCTAAGAACCAAAAATCTTCTTGTTTGTCTTGTGCAACGTTACGTGTTAACAGCACAATCTTTGGATTCTTATCTCCTTCATTTGCAAAATTATCATTCTGCCTACTATTCATCTCATTTTGTTTTTTTCTACATTCATTGGCGTAGTGCCCATATTTCTTACAATAATGACACTGGACTTGGGATTTGTCATACCTTTGTCCATGAACTTGCTGTTTTCTTGAACCTTCAGCTCCAAATTTTTACACTACTGTGTGTGAAAATAAAACTTACATTCACTACTGTAAAAATCTATTTTACATTTGCAACAGAGTATTACATTTCATATTAATCAACAAACAAAAAGAACTTTCTCTGCATACGAATTTTCTTACACTGTTGTGTAACTTGTATTACATTTCATATTAATCAACAAACGAAAAAAACTTTCTCTACATACCAATTTTCTTACACTGCTGTGTAACTTTACTCACACCGGTGCTTCCCTTGCATTGCATAAAAAAAAAAAATTACATTTCACTCAACGAACAACCAAACATACATGTTGCTGCATGTGTTTCATTTCAATCAACCTGCCAAAAGAATTCTCCTTCGCTGCGGCGAGCTTCACTTTGCATTGCAAGTTCATTGCATATGCAATAAAACACACAGAACATGACATATATTTTTTTTTACTTCTGTCGTATAAAAACAAAAACTACACTCATGAAAATATAAAACTATTAAAATTTAAAAACTTTACCAACGATTACCATTCACATTAAATTCTATTAATCAAAAACTGACAGTCAACTAAAGTTGCACTTCACGCCAGGTTCATGGATCAATGGTAGAGACCTGTACAGCTACTTTAGTTTCAATCGGATGGCGGACAACCAAGCTTTCAATCGAACGGCTATCGCACGACCAATCCAAACGAACTTTACGTCCCAGGAAAAAAATGGTTTTCAAAAAAGCTTGTGGACATGCGCTGGCTAGTGTATTGTATCGTTGCCCTTCCGGAGAATACCACTGTCTGTGAAAAGGCGGCGCGATAAAAATAGGTGGTTTTAGGAATTAAATGCAACATGGTAGTTGAAATTTATATTTCAACACTCCCCTTTAATTTCAACTGCTGGGTTATCAGTCATACCCAAACATTTCCGAAAAAATTCAAAACTTTTTTGGCCCAGTGGCTTGGTTAGAATGTCTGCAACCTGCTCCTAAGTTCTGCAATGTTTTAAAACAATTTCTCCATTGCTTACCAATTCTTTGATGTAGTGAAACTTTGTGTCAATGTGTTTCGTTCTATTATGAAACACATAATTCTTGGATAATGCAATAGCTGAGCTATTGTCACCAAAAATCATAGTTCCTTTTGTTTGCTCTTGGAATAAACTCCTTAACATCCTTCTCATCCAAACTCCTTGACATGATGCTACTGTAGCTGCCACATATTCTGCCTCTACTGTAGAAAATGGTACAATAGGTTGTTTTTTAGAAGCCCATGAAATGGCTCCTGAACCCATGTCAAAAACATAACTGGATGTGCTTTTCTGATCATCTACACTTCTAGCCCAATCACTATCAGTGTACCCAATTAAATCTGAACATTCTGAAGCAGTGTATAAAATACCAAACCTTTTAGTACCTTTAACGTACCTTAGAATTCTTTTTGTTGCCTGCCAATGTGCTTCTTTTGGCCTCTCCCTGAATCTGGAAATTAAACTAATAGCATACATTATATCTGGCCTATCTGGAAATTAAACTAACAGCATACATTATATCTGGCCTAGTTGCAGTCAAATACATGAGGCTGCCAACTATGCTCTTGTACAAACTAGGATCAAAATCCTTGCTGTTGTCCTCTTTACTGAGTTTTAATCCCATCACTATGGGAGTGATTGTTTCTTTGCACTCCTGCATATTAAATCTTTCCAACACTTCATTTACATATTTTCCTTCTGAGATAAAAATCCCATTTCCACTTTGTTCTACTTCTATTCCTAAGAAGTATCTCAGCAAACCCATGTCAGTCATCTCAAATTTATCTTTCATGACTGCTTTGAAATTCTTAATAAGATAATCATCATTACCTGTGAAAATAACATCATCAACATATAACACAAAAATTAGTATTTTACCATATTTTTCTCTGATGTAGAGGGTGGGTTCTCCCTCACACTTTTCAAATCCATTTTCTAGTAGATAGAAATCTATCCTACTGTACCACGCTCTTGGTGCTTGCTTCAGCCCATAAAGAGCTTTCCCCAATCTGCACACTTTGTGCTCTTAGCCTTTCTTTTCATATCCTAGAGGTTGTTCAATGTAAACCTCCTCCATTAACACTCCATTTAGGAATGTTGACTTCACGTTCATTTGGTAAACTTTCCACTTGGTTTGTGCTGCTATGGACAACATTGCTCTCACGGTTTCCATTCTAGCAACCGGTGCGAATGTTTCCTCATAGTCTCTCCCATACTGTTGTTTATATCCTTTCACAACAAGTGTTGCCTTGTGTCTTTCTATTTTACCTTCAGCATTACTTTTGGTTTTATAAACCCATTTAACTCCAATGACTTCTTTTCCTTTTGGTAGTTCAACTAAATCCCATGTCTTGCTTCTTTCTATGGCATTGATCTCCTCATCCGTAACTTCTCTCCATTTCTTCTCCTTAATTACATCTTTGAAATGAATAGGGTCATCAACATGGCAATATAAAGCAAACAAAGCGTTCATACCTTCATCATAAATTTCACTTAAATTTTTGAACTTCTTACCTCTTTCATTTGGTGTACAAGTGCTTGAAGATGCACTTGAATTTCCTCCTCGTGATGTGCTTGGAGAAGCACTTTCATTTCTCCTCAAGGGTGTCTCTTGTTGCCCTTGTGTTGATGCTGCTATTTCGGGATGTATTTCAGCGATCTCCTCATCATCTTCATCATGTGACAAAGATTTTTTAACATTCACTGTTTTCTCTATGCTTCCATCCTAAGCTTCCTCCTCGATGAACTGAACATCTCTACTCACAAAAAACTTCTTGGTGGATGGGTTATACAACCTGTACTCTTTGGATTCTTCATTGTATCCAATGAAAATACATTTCTCCCCTTTGTTGTCCAACTCCTTCCTTAGCTGATCTGGAATGTGTGCATAAGCCAGACATCCAAAAAATTTCATGTGGGTGACTCCTTGATTCTCCCACTCCATGTTTCTTTCAGCACTTTGTTCATAACTGCTTTTGTTGGGAATCTATTCAAAATACACATTGCATAGTGTACAGCTTCAGCCCAATAATCATTTGGTAAATGTTTTTCTTTTAGCATACTCCTCGCCATATCCATGATTGTCCTATTCTTCCTTTCAGCAACTCCATTTTGTTGCAGAGTGTACCTAGTGGTAAAATTTTTACGAATTTCATTTTCTCTACAAAAACGTAGAAATTCTTTGGAGATATACTCACCTTCTCTAGAACTTTGATATGCAATCCACTTTGGTTTTCTACAAGTGCTTTGAAATTGCAAAATTTTTCAAACACTTCACTTCTGTTCTTCAGGAAATAATCCCAAGTTTTTCTAGTAAAATCATCAATGAATGTTAATATATATTGGCTGCCTACAAGTGATGGAGTTTGCATCGTTCCACATACATCTGAGTGAACAATCTCTAAGGGTGCTTTTTCCCTTATGCTTTTCCCAGATGGAAAACTTTCTTTGTGTTGTTTCCCCAAGATACAACCTTCACAAAGGCTGTCCAATTTTTCTATCAATGGTAATCCTCTTACCATTCCTTTTCTACTCAACAAGTTAAAACCTCCAAAATTGAGATGTCCAAATCTCAAGTGCCATAACCAATTTTCATCCTTTAGTTCGCTTTGGAAAGCCTCTTGAGTAACTGCTACAATTTCAACTCCATCTTTTACATCTACTTTTATCCTGAGAGGGACCATCTTGTTCCTTGTCATCTTCACTTCAGCAATACATCGTTTGCTGGGTGCTCTATCCATGATGGTGCATACATCATTCTCAAAGAAAACATTGTAACCCTTTTGAACAAGGTGTCAAATACTTAAGAGGTTACATTTCATTCCAGGAACATAATAAACATCTGCCATGGTTTTCTTTTCACCTTTCTTTGTTAAGATATTTACTTCTCCTTTTCCCATAACAAAAACTTTACTATCATTCCCAAGTGTGACTTGTGACTTCACACTCTGATCTAACTTAGAAAATAGGGCTATGTTCCCTATCATATGATTATTGCAACCAGAGTCTAGAAACCATATATCATCACTCTTTGTTTCAGCCATATTACAAGCTAACAACAAATTATCTTGGTTGATATTTTCTCTAGTGAAATTTGCACTAGATTTATTATTCATATCATGCTACTTCTTCCTACATTTATTTGCATAATGCCCATATTTTTTACAATAATAACATTGTACATTGGATTTTTGATACCTTTGTCCTTGAGCATGATGTTGTCCACTTTGTTGGCTGCTGCCTTGGTTCTGATTTGGATTGATGCCTCTTCCTTGAGAATTTGCTGGACTATTTCTTCCACCTCTGTTTTGACTTCTGCCTCTTTCTCTCTTGTTTCCTTTGCCTTGACCTCTTCCTCTTCCAAAGGACATATGAGTCTTAAAGGCATGTTTTAGAGATGATTTTGCATTTCTACTCAATCTCTGCTCATGTGTTATCAGTGATGCATGTAGTTCATCAACTGAGAAGTTTGTGAGACCCTTTGTCTTTTCTATGGTGGTGACAATCACATCAAACTTTGAGGGTAGGACCCTCAATAGTTTCTCCACAATCCTCCTTTCTTCAAGAATTTATCCATGAGACCTTATTTGTGTGACTAGACCAATCACCTATGTGAAGAATGAGTCAATATTGTCTGACTCCTTCATGCATAGATTCTAAAAATCTCTCATCAGCAACTGTAGTTTTGTTGTCTTCACTTTTTCCATGCTTTGATAGGCTATCTTGAGAGTTTACCATACTTCTTTGGATGTCTTGGCTGCTGCTATCCTTAGAAACACACTCTCATGCACTGCTTGATATAAGAAGAGGAGGGCTTTAGAATCCTTTTTCTTATAGCTCTTCAACAGTTTTTTCTCTGCCTGAGTTAAGTTATTAAACTCATCTTCATCTACTGGTCCTTGAAAACCATCCTCAACAAATTCCCATAAGTCTTGTGAGGCAAGCAGGGCTCTCATGGTTATTGCCCAATAGTCATAGTTATTCCCATTAAATTGTGGGAGCTGAGTATTAAAAATAACCATGCTAGTACTGGAGCCAGCCATTCTAGCACCCTAAACTATGCTTCAAATACTTGACTGTGTATTTAAAAATCACTGAGTGTCTTCAACAACAACACAAAAAAAGACTTCAGAAATACCTTTGAATCTTTCTTGACTGAGTCTTCACTCTCCTAGAGAAGCTGCTGCAGCAAAAAATCCTTCCTTTAGCTTCATTGACACCTTCAAAGAACCTCGACAAGCTCTGATAACATGTTGGGAATTTCTGATGATTTCAAACAACAATAAAACTGAATAGAGAATGATATTTTGTTTTGCCACAGGATCTTAACACAGGGAAGCTAAACTTGTTTGCTGAAGAACATAGTTTTGCCACACTCATAAAAACATTGTATTCATTAATAAAACAACTTGTTACAAAAGCATCTTCCTCTTACTAGAGGGATTCACCAAGAACTTCCAGTTCCTTACAAAAAAAAAAAACATTTACTCTGTCTTCTCCTGAAAAATTACTCTGTTTCGGCTCCAAATTTTTACACTACTGTGTGTAAAAATAAAACTTACATTTACTACTGTAAAAATATTGTTTACATTTGCAGCAAAGTATTACATTTCATATTAATCAACAAACAAAAAAAAACTTTCTCTGCATACCAATTTTCTTACATTGTTGTGTAACTTTATTCACGTGTGTGCTTCCCTTGCATTGCATAAAAAAAAAAAAATTACATTTCACTCAACGAACAAACAAACATACATGTTGTTGCATGTGTTTCATTTCAATCAACCTGCCAAAAGAATTCTCCTTCATTGCGGCAAGCTTCACTTTGCATTGCAAGTTCATTGCATATGCAATAAAACACACAGAACATCACATATATATTCTTTTACTTTTGCCTTAAAAAAAAAAAAAAAAAGCTACACCCATGAAAATATAAAACTATTAAAATTTAAAAACTTTACCAATGATTACCATTCACATTAAATTCTATTAATTTGTTTGTTGACAAAAACTGACGGTCAACTAGAGTTGCACTTCACGCAAGGTTCATGGATCGATGGCGGAGACATGTACAGGTACTTTAGTTTCAATCGGATGGTGGACAACCAAGCTTTCAATCGAATGGCTATTGCGCGATCAATCCAAACAAACTTTACGTCCCGGGAAAAAAATGGTTTTCAAAAAAGCTTGTGGACACATGTCAGCTAGCGTACTGTATCACTGCCCTTCCGGAGAATACCATTGTCTGTGAAAAGGAGGTGCGATAAAAACATGTGGTTTTGGGAATTAAATGCAGTACGACAGTTGAAATTAATATTTCAATAATTAGCTTTATAAAATTATGTTTAACCGAGTTAGGAGATGTTTAAAAAAAATAAAAACTAATGTATTTTTTGTCAATCAAAATAATTTCATTATATTTTTAGGAAAACAGTGATTACAAAAGATGTCCTAGCGATCCCTTTTCCCTTGTTCCTATTGGACTTATTGGAATTGGGGGTTGGAGGATGCCATAGATAAGTCTTTAAATACTTTATTTCCACCAAGCTTTGAAGCTATACCATGCTAAAGGGAGACAAAATGATCACGAGAACTGACAACAACATCTCATGGAGGGGGATGGGGACAAAGTACACGAGGAGCTGCAACATATCCAAGATGATCATGCATATGAAAATCAATATGTTCCACCCAATTTCGAGGTTGAAAAGGTGGTCATTCGTTCGATGATTGCAGTAAATGCTATGAAACTATTCCAATATCTCATTTTGACATAATTGTATATCATTTATATAAGAAACTAGCTCATTATAGTCGTCATACCTTTGGTCTCGAAGAATATCCATATTAATCTAGATGTTTCGAAGGTGTCTTCTATGGAATGCATGCTTGTTACATCAATGATACGACCTAGAGAATGAGGAGGAGGGAGCGCTACGTCGCCCTCACGTTCGAGGCTTGTCGAGTTTCAAGAAGATTAGTTGTGATTGGAAGTTAGGTGGGCCGCGTTGATGTGATGCCCTCCCCCACGACCAGGCCTCCCTTGCTAGGGCAACATTGTTTTCACTACAAAAGGATTGGCCAGTGGGGTCTTGGACTAGCCTTCAGAGTTCCTACTAGACCAAAGATGAGAACAAACACCAGAACCCAAATACGAATTGCCTATCCTAAAGCATACAAGCACCCAACTAGGGAATGTTTCGGGATAGGCTGAGAAGGACTCCCCTGAAACCCCATTACTTCCTTAAAAAGACTCTGCTCAACAACCCACTAACTCTTTGATATAGACAACAACTACTCGAACGGGCGCAGAGCATTCCCACAGAATACCTACCCCGGAGTAACCCCAATTCAAACGACAAAGATTGTGAGAGGGAGAAACACAAAAAACGTGGTCAAGCAACAACCATAGGAGGCCACCGAAGGGAAGCTAGAAATGGGCCACCCACAGAATCCAAACAGATGAAACCCATGGCTGTAGCTAATAACAAAGACAGAATGGGAGACTTTAGAAGCTAGCAGACTCGAAAACCATAATTCATAATATTACCTTGCCCAAGGGTCCCAGGGATGGCTTGGGTGGCATAAGATAGCTCACTTAGCTAGGAAAAAACAATAGGATGCAGTTACCATCTTAACCTTAGAAGAGAAGACAACTAGGAGCAAGATACTCCAAATTGAGTGTGGGTGTCGAAACGTTTAGCCTGAGGGTATTCCTAGAGCTAATTCACTACCTAGGGATGTTCGCAAATCCCAAATACGTGATTGAGAGTTGAATTCATACCAAACTATAGTGGATTGGGAAACCACTTCACTGCCCATCTAGAGCCAAGGCCTGCACGAGCTTCCATGGTCCTTGTCGTATAATTTGGATTGATCCTTATTTCTGAAATTCATCATCCGAAATTCTAATTGGGAGAGAAACGCTTTGTTACCTCTTAACATAACTGATGCAACGTCTAGAGAGTTCTTCAGAGCCTTGATGGCCTCCATTATAACATGTGGTCACCCCCATCAGGGGAAGCGGAGTTGAGTTCAAGGAGGTTGTGAAGATATTCAACTTCCCTAGGGTCCAAGTCATTTACACTCAAGACAATTTCCATTGAGCGGAGAAATCCTTATGTTGATCCGTCGATCCCCTATTGGCCAACCAGTTTGCTAGTTTATTACCATCACACAAGATGTGGCCAGTGGTGGAATAAGAAAATATTTGTAGGAGTACTTTTAATCTTTCTAGTTGGGACTCAAGATGCCAACTTCTCGCTATTTTGGATGGGGGGGATCCACCAATGATTTTTTGGGCCATCTGTACTACTAGATTGGAGCCCCCCACAATGTGGATCTTCAAGCGGCCTTGGATAAGAGCTAGAGTGAGACCTTATTCTAGAGAAATTAGGTCACTAGTATTATTCATTGTGCAACCACAGTAACTTGCATAAAGACTAACTGGAGTGCCCAATGAATTTCATAGAACACCACCATGGCCCGTCGACCCTTGGTTATTAGCTACAAGGCTCGTTGGAGGTCACTAGAAAACTGAAGGGGTAGATACTGGAGCTATCAAATGCGACGATGATTGTAGAGGAATCATATTATGAGATAAGTTAAGAGATAGAAGAATCATTTCTTCTGGTGGATCCTTCTTCTAGTCATCAGGATCCCATTTATCTAATTGAATAGTCTCCTGCATACTTTCTTTGGCTTTAGTCCATATGGAGGCACTAGAAGGGGTATGGTCTTGGAATATAATACAGTTCCTTTCATTCCAGATATTCCAGAGAATAAATCTAGGAACCAAGCACAAGGCTTTTTTGGTAATCCAGTTCTTGTAGCGGTTTCTCAACCAATTTTTAATTGTTGCTAGAATGTTCTCTCAGTTGCGATCAATGGGACCAAAGAGGGTAACAATCATATTCCACACTTCTTATGTGATTAGACATGAATTTAGTTTCCTCTTAGTGTTTAGATAGGGGACATTGAGGAGGACCCATTAAACCTTTCTTAAACAATTGATCCCAGGTTACAATTCCTCTATGCCCAATTAACCACAAGACATGGGTGACTTTTGGCTAGAGTTTCCCACTCTAAATTTTGTCCTAGATGTTTTGTCAGGGATTGTTGTGAGCGTTTACCTTAATGAGGTAGGATTCCATGATGGAAAAACCACCCGTAGTCGAGTAACCCCATCTGATTTTGTCATGCTCCTGAGAGAAATGAATTCTCCTCTGTTGTAGTGATTGAGATAAAATATGCTAACCTTCCTAATGGGCCTCTATATTCCAGTCATCAGAAGATTTCCATTATCTCCATTCATGATGCATGCTATTCTCTGTCCAATAGTTAGCTATTCGTTTGGTGTTTTGATGAGTTAGTTGATTGTTAAGGTCTAGAATAGAGGCATCCCTATCGAAACGAGGCAGTTGTTGCCATGATTCCTCCCATAATATGCTTGTGATAGCATTCTTATTTTCCTAGAAGAAGTGATTGCATATGAGATAGGTATTCCAGTTGGCTAAATTCCATATGGTAGAACAAGTAAGAAAAGAGGGATCATGCAGTACAATGAACTATGACCTTCTTTGACAATACTTGTCAAAACCATATATGTTTCCACTGCTCTGTACCTCTCTAGATCCAATGCCACCATACCTTGGCCTCTAATACCATGTTCAAATTTTTTGGATCCCATATTCCGAGACCCCCTTGATCTTTGGGAAGGCAGAGCTTATCCGAGGAAAATAAGGGCCATTTCTTTCTGAGGGTGGTGCTATGCCACAAGATTTTTTTGAAGATGGAGATCAATTTTCGATAAGTGCTTCTTAGGGTGGGAAGAACTTTTAGTTGATATATCAACATTGTGTGTAGGATGCTTTAAGGAGGGTTACATGCCATGCTAGTTCGAGGGTTTGGAATGTCCAGTTGGATAGTTTTTTCATGATTTTCGTGCATAAGTCTTTCTTTGCAAGGAATTGTGACTTAATCCCTCTGTGAATATGATAAATATGAAAGAGGAGATTAAATCTCCTTGTCATAGGCCCTGTGAAGAACGAAAGGTAATTGATGGGGAACCATTCAACAAAATTAAATAGAAATGAGAAAAGATCATGTAACGGATCAAACCAATCCAATCCTTTGCAAATCAAAAATCTTTCAGAACTGAAAGGAGGTATTCCCAAATGACTATTTCGTCCAAGATCTAGTGCACTTTTACAAACCTTGATTATTACGGATTAACGATTTGATGGAGAATGAGCCTCATCTGACGAACAATAATGGAGGAGAGAATTTTATAGACGACATTGCAGAAGGAGATGGGCCAAAAGCCACTTAGAGTGTTGGCCTCCTTGGTTTTTTGTACAAGGGCGGGGAAGGTTGCATTTAGACTAGACCAAATTTGCCTTTTCCACCTGGACTCCACTAACTCTACTATTTCTGGACCTAGAAATGACCAACACGCTTTGAATATTTCTGAAGTGAAACGATCAAGACATGGTGCCTTGTTTGCGGGCATTTTTTTGACCACTATTACCAATTCTTCGTATGATATGGGCCTCATTAAAGCCTCATTTTTCTTTTATGTAACTATTTTGGGAATATGGTGAGTAATTCGGTCAATATCTTATGTTCGTTCATGCACTTCTTTGTATAGAAGAGAAGAGAAGAAGGAGATTGATTCTTGTTCATACCTTGATGATTTCCCTTATGGTTCCCTTCTCTAGAAGTGAACGAAGTGATATGGTTATGTTTACGATGGATAATCATGGATCTATGAAATAATTTTGAATTCCAATCCCCCTCACGGAGCTATTGAATTTTAGATTTTTGTCTGCATAGGGCCTCTTCTTGTTGTCATTATTCTTCCACTTGATTTAGTAGATGGCATTCGTAAATAGCCAAGTCCTTAGTAAGCCCTTCACAAACAATCCACATTTGGATCTCCTCTATTTGTGGCTCAAGTCATCGCTTTTTAGCAAATATGTCCTTGAATTATTCTCGATTGGAAATCTTGATTTTATGCTTCAGAGAGTTTATTTTTCTCTGGAATATTTGCATGTATGACATCGTGAGAACCTCCAGATTTTTTCACCATTCCTTTAACTTCTCCACAAAGGTAGGATGTCAGAGACAAAATATTTGAAGCAAAACGGCCTCACAATACTTTAAAAGAAAATATTCAGAAAGTAGAAATTGGTCCAAATGACAGGCCACTTGTTGATGTCTACCTCTCCTGTTGTTTCAAGTTTGAATACCTATCTTTGTGTCCACATCGTCTAGGTCAAGCTCCTCTATCGAATCGTTAAAAGCCATTGAGCAGAGACAAAGCGCCTAGAACCCCTCCATGTTTTTCATCCAGATTGCGGATCATGTTGAAGCCTCTCCCAATGGTCCAAATTTAGGTGGAGAGGCTAGAGCGAAGACCATAGATTTCCTTGAGAAATAGTTTTTTGGTTTGAGGGGTAGAGGGGCCAAATACGGTTGTCAGGCCAATCCAACAATCAGATCCAATAGGCCTAAACCTGCTAGAGAGGGTGTAATGTGATCCAATCCAGTCCTTAAATATCACTTGATTATGATTCCAGAGCACCATTATTCCTCCTGCTATCCCATAGGCATCAATTATTATTACTTCATTGTGATTCCAACTGAGTTGGCTTACCTCCATGATTTTATCTACTGTCATTTTTGTCTCCTGTAATAACAAAATATCTAATTTAGCTTTAATATTTTTTTCTTTCACTGAGTGGAGCTCACCTTTTTTATTTAAGCCTCGAATATTCTGAGACCACTTTCATTGGGAGGGGGTTAGGGAGTGAGGGAAGTAATACGTCAATTACCCCATCTGACCAAAGTTAAGCGGAAGTTCACCTCCTTCCCTGATGGCTTCCTTCATCATCTTTCTTCCAGTTTTTCGTTTATCACGTACATTTGGATCCACGAGTGTGATAGCCATGATCCTTATTTAAACCTGAGCATTTGGGATCCGCATTTTGTTTCCCCATACAAACGCTCCATTGGCTGAAAATTTTCCTGAAATTGTTGAGCTGGTTTCTAGGATGTCCTTGACATTCGCTCTGAGGCATACCCTAAAGATTTCAAGTATTTTTCATTCCTCAAGACCAAGTTTATTGTTCTTTTCCTTTGCTTCTAATACTTTACTTGTTTGAGTGAGAATATCCTTTAGTTTCTGATATTCTTCCATGGATTCAGGGACTTTTCTCTTAGGTGCGGCTTTGTCCATCTGTGATGAGATTCGTTGGTCTATGTCCATTTCCTGAAGAGGACTTTGGGACAAAATTTCCAAATTAGTCGGATCCACCGTCGTCGGCTCCAGCATCTACAAAATGGGAAAAGGGCTTTCATGACCTTGAGATGAGGGTTTCTCTGACGGTTGGGGCGTCAGACCAGATCTCGGAGGTGGTAGATTTGAATGAAGATTGGGAGATAAAGGTTGCATCTTGGTCTGACAATTTCTCCTTCTGCCTACCTGCAGAAATTTGTCTTCATCTCTCTGGTGGGCTGCATGTTGGGCTTCTTTGCAATAATGAGAGGAAAATCTTGGAACAAGTGACAGTATTCATGGCATCGACGACGACATTTGTAGGGAACATGCTCATAGTCGAGTGGCTGGGTCTAAATCGAATAATCGTTGGCTGGGTCTAAATGGAATAATCGTAGACCAAATCTATTGACTCTAGGAGGGGTTTGGAGATATTAATGTGAACATAAATGCGGGCATACGATGGATGCCATATTCTTTTCATTATCTCTAAGACCTTCACAAGCATTCCCAATCCAGATATCAAGTTCCCAGAAATATTTTGGGAGTGAGAAAAAATAGACACAAACTCGGGTTGCCTGGAACTCTTATTTTTCTGGATTGTAGCATTCTTCTAATACTGTAGATAAATCTGAACACTATTCATGAAGTATGGTCCATTCTAAAAAATCTGCTTCCTATCTTCTAGATCTTGAAAAATCACAGTGAAGAAGCCCTTGTCTTTTAGGCGAAGCTCGATTTGTCCAGGGGGGCCATCAGTTCTAGATCCATTGGATAATATCTTATTCTTTAGACCAAATGCCCAAGAATTTGCAGACTAGGGCATGATCTTTGATGTACTGTCGAGTTTGTTCCAAAAGGTTGTTTGTGTTGGGGATTTTTCTGGGAAAATCCCAAAAACAACAATAAAAAATTTCATACACAGAGACAATGCTCTGTTTTTCCCAGAGTCTTTTTAACACAGCGGAAGCATAAAAGGAATTCTGAGCACAGGGGACAGTTTACACACCAAGGATTTATATTAAAAGAGATGCATTTACAAATCATAAACTTTCTCTCTCACAGAGGGATTCACCGCTTGCATTTTACCAAATAAAAATTTACACAGGAGTTTTTATTCACACTGCTGCGT
>APFE031032871.1:112728-153022 GCA_000404065.3 Pinus taeda | reverse complement strand
TGTCCTCTTTCCAATGCCACCAGTTTGATCCAAATTGGATTCTCCAAGGAAGAGTTATGCGAAATATCCCACAGTGACCTGATTATAGACTAGTTTAGTAGAGCGAACTTGTACGACGTGCCGCGAGTCACTAGTTCGACCTTTACCTCTGAAAAATATATAGAAGAAACTACAGTCTATCTTCTTTCTGCACCTTCTTACGAAATTTCAATCTAATGCTCAGAGAAAAAGTTATCACGATTTTCCCCAGGTCGCCTGTTTGGAATGTAATTCAGGAGTTTGCAATAAGCCCAAATTTCTTAGATCATATCTCCAAAAATATAGCACAAAAAACTCTAACATTCGAATCTGAGATTTAGCACGATGTCTTATAAAATGGTTTTTTTTTCAACTTCTGAAATGTTGCAGAAAAAGTTTATAGCTAAAATGCCACGATGACCTGTTTGGAGCAGCGAAACCCTAAAATCCAAAGCTCTAATACCAAATGTTATGTAACTAGCTGATGAAAAAGATAGAAAAGATACATAAACGCCTTAGAATTCAGCCTCTTTGAGGGGCCAACCTCCTTTACATTACATAAATGAACAATTCTTGGATGATTCAAATGACAAAACCTCCTTTCTATATATAGGAGTCTAAGGAGTCACAATATAACCGAGCCGACCTAACAATAATAATTTAAAGCCACAAAAATAACAATAGAGGGATTCTATGGGGCACAATAATAAAAAAATGGTGACAATAGGGGCACAAAAATATTAATAAGTGGTATAACTACAATAGTAATGGGGTAATCACTAGTATTATAGGGACCCAACAAAATTATTAGGATATGAGACATGATATTTTATCTTTAACATCATGTCCGAGAATTGCTGGAATTTTATAGTTTTTCAAAGTCTGGATATTTTATCTTTAACTCCATTGCTAAAAAATGTCAAAATGGTAACGCATTTTTTTTTGTTATTCCAGAATAAACAATTTTTTTAAGGGTGTTCTTTTCATCCATTTTACAAAAAAAAAATGGTTTTTACTTCCATTTCAAAAAAATGTTGAAAATTTACCCTAAAAAAAGAAACATCGTTCTGGAATAAACAATTTTCATTTTTGTGTTGTCTTTTCATGTGTTTTTAGTGGTTTTGGGCTTGAGTACCCATTTTGAGGTAATAGTTCCTATTTCATCCATAACTATGTTCTCTTAGAGTCGACAAGCTTTCCTCACTTATGGTCTTTACACTAGAATTTGTTTTCTTTATGATTTCCAAGGCTAGCCTTGTTGCATCACACAACTGCATAGAGACAAACCTCAAGTCCTAGTACCATATATGCTTGTCCATCCTAGGGATTTCATAGTCAAATCCTTGACCTTTAACTCTTACATCAACATAAACACCAACACCTCTATAGAACATCATGAAATATATAATAATGAAATTTTTATTCTAAGAAAGGAATCACACGGTGCTCAAGACTCATAAATGCCATCTTACCATAATCTTTTCTTAGCCTCATACCCTACAAGAAATAGATTTTAAAATTATTGAAGGTGTTAACTCCATTATTTGTGGTACTATACTACATTAGAAAATCTAGTATTTCAACAAGATCCCTCATAGTCATTGTCATGAATCACACTAGCTCCAAGTTATTCTCTAGGGCCTATACGGATAGTATAAACCGTAGCATCATATGAGAAAATCTCAAATTCACAAGAAATACATCTATGTCTCCCCTTTTCTTATAATAGGGGTTTCTTATGCACCTTGATGTCATACTACTAGTGTTTCCTTATGATCCTAATGTATTTCTTCATACAAGGATTCTCTAAGACAATACACTAAATAAAGTACAATGATGACGAAATATACAACAAATATGTCTTCCCTTATATATACAATAGGTGATGGAGGCTAACATAATAAGGAAGTAATTCCATACAAGTGAAATATCATCCAAAGATGATCCTCCTTGGGATCAAACCCCATCCTCTAAGATGGTGCACTCTCTAACAAGCTGTCAATTAGTGCAAATATTATTCTTCCATTGTTTGATATCCAAGTGTCCTCATGAAAAATGATTCTCCTATAACTATGTGCCACATATCCCCAATGTTATTTTCAATTGATTAATAGATTTTGAACCACACTTGAGCACATGGAAAATCCCCCTATTGTATTGGGAAGATAAATTATTTTACGAGATGCTTATCTTTTCACATTTCATTGTGATTCACATCTTCAAAATATATTGTCATGCACTAGCTATGTTTATCAAGAACTATCCAAGTGAATGTAAGAAAAATCCTTTGGGTTAGAGATGGGGAGTGTTACAGTTATCATCCTTCATCTCTAACAATGCATTCATTTATTGTTATTCCTCAAATATAATCATTAATCTACCACCATAAATCACGTAATAGGAAGTCATAAATAAAGGCAATGCAAGATAAAATAGTTATAGAAACAACACATAAAATACTAATTCTGCTAGGAAAAACCAGCTAATAATATATCTATTATTAACTTATAGTTTAACAACAACCATTCCTTGACCATGTGATGTGCTAAACTCGGGTACATCAAAACAGAGGATCTCCAATTCTTTTAAAGGGTTCATGACATAAAATCCATGAGCTTTAGTACCATAAGCCACCAAAACCATGAGTTTAGAACCATCATTGTGATTCTATAATTTATTTAAATTTTTGGTGCAATATATTAAAACTCACATAAACAATTATTTTTTTCTTTGTTAAGGTAATCAATGTTTCTCAGCATTAAATAATAACAACCTTTTTACCCAACCACCACAATAACCCCAATTGAATATAATAATTATTTCAAAAAAAATTAAACTAATATATTTTTATCATCCATTCATCATCTATAAAACAATTCTATGAACAACTCAGATAAAAACTCTTTATTTACTAAATATAAAATTTTATGAATATTATTTTTTCCTTCCTTCTAAACTTCTTAACATTTTCAAAAATCATCTTTGATATTTCTTTAAATAAGAACCTCTCACTATCACTTCTAACATATTTTTTACATTATTATGTAAATATGTGCAAACACATACTAATCAACCCCCATTGTCAACATAATTATCAGTGGTAACTTCCTTCTTACGAATATTCAGCACAATGTTTTTTTAGCAATGTGCAAAACCTTACTGCTATCATAATTTCTACTCCTGCCCATAATGATGCAATAAAATATCAGTGAACCACTACTGATATACGTATAATGGGTATTTTATGAAAATATTTGTGAAATTCAAATTTGAAATATTCCTAACTCAAACTAGAATTTTATATTCCCGAAATATGTAATTTAAATAAATGTTATAACATAATATTTATAAATATAACCCTATTGTAAATATACACTCTAATGCAAAGTAGGTTCTCTACATACCACACATGTCATGCCCCTACATTGGCGGTACTCTTCCAACCGCAATATAGGAGGTGCGCATCACCAACTACTTTCTTTTTAACAATTCTTGCGATCATGGACTACGCCTACTTTCTATACTTAGTTTATTTTTCAAATTTCCTAAGTACACTTTCATTAGCATAGCAGAAACATTCACATTAACATCATCATCATTATTACCATTTATCTATATGCACAGCAAAAATCTTTAACGGGAGGGGCAACTCCCTGAAATATGAGTCTACCTGATGATAATAACAATTTTACATAAATGTAAAATTTTACAGTCTTTGCAGGAAACACCAGGTTTCCTTGGTACAATATCTCTCAAATTGTGCAAACCAGCCTACACCATTCAAACCACCCAAACCACCATTCGGAGTGCCCAAGGATACTTCCACTTGTCGCACCTCGTTCACCGTCACATTGTTCAACTTATCGTTCACCTACATCTCGTTCAGTCGAATGCCCTCAACTCATTCAAGCAGACGCCCTTGCACGCCCTTGCTTGGCACACCCCTACATTGGTAGTACTCTTCCAACCGCAATATAAGAGGTGCGGAACCATCAACCACTTTCTTTTTAACAATACTTGCGATTGTGGATTATGCCTACTTTCTATACTTAGTTTATTTTTCAACTTTCCTAAGTACACTTTCATTAGCACAGTGGAAACATTCAAATTAACATCATCATGATTATTACCATTTATCTATATGCACTGTGGAAATCTTTAACGGGAGGGGAAACTCCTTGAAATATGAGTCTTCCCTATGATAATAACAATTTTACATAAATATACAATTTTACAGTCTTTTCAAGAAACCCCAACTTTCCTTGGTACAATCTCTGTCAACTTGTGCAAGTTGGCCTGCACCATTCATTCCACTCAAACCAGCATTCGGAGTGCCCAAGGATACTCCTTCCTGTTGCAACTTGTTCACCATTGCATTATTCAGCACGTTGTTCAGCCTCAGATTGTTGAGCTGAATGCCCTCAACTCGTTCAGGTGGACGTTTTTGCAGGCCCTCTCCCGTTCAGACATTCAGACCAACCTTGCCCGTTGAGTTGTTCAACCTGGTGCCCTCACATGCCCTCCCCTATTTAATCATTCGACCTGGTGCCCTTGCGCACCCTAACCCAAATGCCTTCACACGACTTCACCTGAACATCTCCGAATGACTTTGCCCGCTTAAGTGTTCGGCCCGACGCCCTCGCACGCCCTCGCCCAGATGACTTCGTACGACTTAGCCTGAATGGTTGTTTAGTAAAATGCCTTAGGAAAATCTCTGTAAAGCCCCTCAGCTATGCACAGTTCAAGCAAGAGCGCATGACAAAGGAGCATGGGCAAGTCGGGAAACCGTAGGTGGAAAACGCGAGGCCGTGAGGTAAAGATGGTTAGGTGTTGGCTAGATGGAGGTTTATAGGACGAGGTGGTCCCGAGTGGGGGTGCCCAGCCACAAAGTTGACGTGGAAGAAATGGTTGAAATGCCGAATTGGTGGGTCGGCTAGCTGGGATGACGTGTTAACAAAGGCAGATGGATAGGTATATATGCATGGGGATGGGGAGAGCTTCATCATCATTTGGCGAACAGTTCAAACAAGCAAACGAGCTAGCAAGAAGGCAAAGTGTGAGTTAGTGGTTATGGAATGCTTGGCGAAAGTGCAGGCAGACATAGGGGACGAAGAACCCTAGCTGCAAGTCAAGGTGACTATGGGTGGCCGCAGAGGAGCGTGTAAACCATAGGGCGTAGGAAAATGACGGTTCAACGATCGGTTGGTCAGTGCACGGGTCGGGCAGCAATCGGACAGGCCCACATGAGTGTTGTGGGTAGGCAGCTGAGTTGGTGATTGGTGGGTCATTCAAAGGTGCGAGTGCATGGTGGAAGGGCGATTCAGGCGAGGTGGGCTTGGGAAGGCATGGAAACATGAATGGGAGAATCGGCGGGCAAACCAATGGGAGTGCCAGGTGAACGAAAACGTTAGGCGTGTGGGGTGTGCCGACGAGCAAGTCGCGCAGGTGCGCCTAGCACGAAAACACGATCGATAGGTGGTTTGTGAATGCAATTGGAGGGTGATATGGGTGAGCGTGCCTAGGCGTGGTGAAACGAGGAAACCTGCGATGGTGGGCATGAGAAAACGATAAAAGATGAAGGGTTTGGGAAGACACAGTGGGCGTGCCTGAATGAAAGGCGAGTTGTGTGATGGGTGAATGACAATGGGTGGAACGACGAAACGACGAGCGGGAGTGGTGAAGTGTGCCCGGGGTGACTTTTCCTGATGGTTGGTCATGGTTGCACAACAGTGCAAGAATGTGAATTTTATAAGTGTGACGAGAAACTTGGGGTTTCCCTCCATTATAAAGCTTATACGTAACTCTGAATATTATCATTATTGATACAGGCAGACTCTTAATTATAGGGAGTTGCCCCTCCCATGATATTCTACTGTGCACTTGAATGTTAATGGTGATAATATGTTAATGATGTGAAGGTTTTCGTTGTGTGTTTAATATAATATTACGCTTAGTTGTTGAAAAATATTCTAAGTATAGAAGTAAGGCACAATCCACGATCATTAGTATTGTTAAAAATAAAAGGTTCGATGGTGCTGCACCTCCTATAGTGTGGTTGGAATATTAACACCAGTGTAGGGGTTTGACAAGTGGTATTAGAGACCTGATTCAGAGAAAGAGTTGAAGTGCAACTAACAATTGATTCAGAGGCCGATACGTGATGAAGAAGTATAACAGGTGATTCAGGTTTGTAGTTTATGGTCTACACAATATCATAAAGAAGGCATATGACAGAGATGGTGGAATAACCTCAAATCATGACAGGTGAATCTAGCCATGATGCTGGAGAAGCTTTCTTGAACAAGGTATTAGAACATATGGAGGAATTGAGTTTCGACATAGCTTCGATGAAGTTTGTTCATGAAGACTATGCAAAAGTGAAGGAGGAACTTGAGGACCTCAAGGTTCGATATAAGTATACAGAATGGCAGTATACATAAATGAAATAAGAAGTCAAGAAGATTGGTGAAGCAAGAGATCAAGGTTTGGCTGAAATCTTGAAATTGTGGCAAGCTCTTAGCGATGCTTTGGATGAGATCACAGTTTTGAAGAACGCTACAAGACACAACTCAGGTGGAAGTGTGACTCATATCAAAGTCAAAGAGACAAATTCTTATGATGGAACGAGGAGTGCGAAGACTCTTGGAAAAATTCTTTGGGATATGGAATAATACTTGGAGTGCTTGGGATTATCCGATGAGGAAACCAAAGTGAAGGTGGCTGCTCAATTCTTGATGAAGGGTGCTAAGATGTGGTGGCAAAGGAGGATGGATCAAATTGGCAATGATAATGCTGGAGACATAACTTCGTGGGATGACATGAACAAGGCTTTACCAATCCACTTCAATCCACAAGAAGGGACATGGGATGCAAGGATGAAGAGAAAGTATATAAAGAAAATGGGAAGTCTTCAGGCATATCAGCGAGAGTTATCAACTATGGTTTTGGAACTTCCAGACATGGTAAAAAGGGACAAGGTGTTCAGATTTATCATAGGGCTGAAACCTTGGGAGTGGAATGAAGTGAAGAGGAAAAATATTAAAACACTTGAGGTGTTTTTTGCTGTAGTGGATCATTTGGTGGAACACTACGATGAGGGTTCTAAAGAGAAGAAGAAGAATTATGACAAACCAAAAGAGAAGAATACGAAAGAGGAGAGTTCGAGATCGAATGACAAGTCGAAGACGAAGAAACCGTTGAAGTGTTGGATATACGAGGAACCACGCATGGTGAATAATTGTCCTTCAAGACCAAAGGTGGCTACCTTGGCATAGTCCAATGTGATGAAGAAAGAAGAAACTTCCATAGAGGTTATGTAGATCCTAGGAGCTACGGTGGCTATGGAAGTTTTCTCAAGGGGAGAGTCGGAAAGAAACAAATTGGAGTATGTTAAAATGAAGGTTGGGAGTGCTGATGTGCTTAATATGGTGGATAGTGGTGGAACTCACAACTTTATGAGTGAGGATACTATGAGAAGGATTGGGCTGAAGTTTGTACCAATGTAGGCACAAATGAAGATAGTGAATTCTCCTCCAGATTCTATGATTGGTGTAGCTGAGAAAGTGGATGTGACACTTGGTGAATGGATAGGGAAAGTCAATTTCACTATGGTGCGGATAAATGACTATGAGGCTATAGTGGGTATAGAATTCATGAAGGAAATTGATGCGATGGTTGTTCTCCATATGAAGAAACTATACATTTATGACGTATGGGAGGATGCACCCAATGGTGTACCAACCTTGGGAGTAACTAAGCCCAAACATAAGCTGACAATGATGAATATGGAGAATGGGAATAGAGATTAAGAGATTTGTAAGCATTTTTTTGTTACAAAAGAAAAACTTGTGGAGCAGTCACAAGTTATTAGGAAATTGTTAGATAGCATCTTGGATCTATCTAAGAGGCTGGAAGTAGTGGAGGATGATGATGACGAAGAGTATGTGAGGCCGAATGTTCAGATGGAGAATCGGGAGGCATACTTGTAGAGAATGGAATTGTAGGATCTGGATAGGTGGATTGAGTTGATTTGTGAGGGAGCGATTTCAGGCTCTGCTCCCTCCTCATCATCTTAGACTATCATGGAGGATGAGTCTCATTGTTAGCTGCTCATGGTAGTGTGTCTCCCAAACACTTTGAGCATGCATCTAAAGGTGAGATGACATAGGTTGACAGGTAGTATGTAGTGGATAGTCATGACGATGTGGGGGCATGAGTTCTTATGGAGGCGATGCATGGTTGGATTAGCAATCCAACTAATCACCGACATGAGGAGTACCGGCACATGATTCCTTGCAGAGTAGTGGCATATCTATGGTGTGAAGCAAGTTGAGTAGTGGACATATAGATTACCCATATACACAATTGTGTGGATGATATCTTGGTGATGGATGGTTGTTGGGATGAAGAATTGACAAGGGCGACAATGACTTATACTGGGGGAGGATGTAAAGCCCCTGAGCTATAGACGGGTCGAGCAAGAGCACATGACGAAGGAGCATGGGTGAGCTAGGCAACCGCAGGTGGAAAATGCGAGGTCGTGAGGTAAAAATGGCTAAGTGTTGGCTGGATGGAGGTTTATAGGGTGAGGTGGTCTTGGGTGGGGGTGCCCAACCAAAAATCTAACATGGAAGAAATTGATGAAATGTTGAATTGGTGGGTCGGCTGGCCAGGCCGACGTGTAAAAAAAGATGGATGGATAGGTATATATACATGGCAATGGGGAGAGCTTCATCATCATTCGGCGAATAGTTCAAATAAGAAAACAAGCCAGTGAGAAGGTGAAGTGCGAGTTAGTGGTTCTGGAATCCTTGGCGAAGGTGTAAGCAAATGTAGGGGCAAAGCACCCTAGGCACAAGTCAAGGTGATTGTGGGAGGCCACGTAGGAGTGTGCATACGATAGGGCATAGGTAAACGATGGCCGATGGTTGGTTGGTCAGAGTACAGGTTGGGTAGCAAGCGAGAGGGTTCACACAGGCACCATGGGTAGCCAGCCGATTTGGTGACCAGCGGATCATTTGAAAGTGAGAGTGCATGGTTGAAGGGAAAGCCGGGTGAGGTGAACTTGGGTGGGTGTGCACAACTAAACAGGAGAACCGGCGTGTGAACAGACGAAGGCACCGGGTGAATGCAAATGTTGGGCTTGTGGAGTGTGCCGAGAGCGAGTCATGTGAGCATGCCCTACATGATGACATAGCTTATGAGTGGTTAGTGAACACGGTTGGAGGACAAGCTGGGTGAGCACAGCCAGGCACGGTGAAATGAGGAATCATGCGATGGTGGGTATGGGCAAATGGAAAACGGTGAATGGTTTGGGCAGTTGCGGTGGCTGCGCCAGTACGAAAGGTGAATTGTGTGACAGGTGAAGGTGTCAGATAATGGGTGAACCATGCATAGGTGAATGATGATGAGCAACATGATGAAATGATGAGTGGGTGTTGTGAAGTGTGCCTGAGGTGACTTCGCTTGGTAGTTGGGAAAGGCTACACGACAGTGTAGGAAGGTAAATTTTATAAGTGTGTGGAGAAACTTGGGGTTTCCGTCCGTTGTAAAGCTTATATGTAATTCTAAATATTATCATTATTGATACGACTAGGCTCATAATTACAAGGAGTTTCCCCTCCCATGATATTCCTCTGTGCGCTTGAATGTTAATGGTGATAGTATGTTAATGATGCGAAATTTCCACTGTGTGTTTAATGAAAGATTATGCTTAGCTATTGAAAAATATTCTAAGTATATAAGTAATGTATGGTCCATGATCGTTAGTATTGTTAAAAAGAAAAGGGTCGGTGTTGTCGCACCTCCTACAATGTGGTTGGAAGATTACCGTCAGTGTAGGGGCGTGACACTATTGCGCATTCGGTTGTTCGGCCCAATACCCTCGCTTGAATGCGTTCGGATGACCTGCAACTCCATTTTCCATGTTTTCCTTGGCTCAGTGCTTGAGCCCAAGAGTTTGCCTACACTTTTCCAAATTTCAATCCTCTCCAAGTTAGCTCACCCTCCAGCTTGCATGAACACTTAGAAACTTTATTTGATGCCTTTTGCCACCATTCAAGCAATTTAGTTATAAAGCGGTTGGTCCATTATTTGAGGCATCAACTCAACTAGCCGACCCACCATTTCGTCCAACTCACCCAAGATTCGCATAAACCCATGGTATGGGCGCCCATGTGTAGGACTACCCCAAAATATAAAATTTCCACCGCCCAATGCTCCGTCATTTTCACAAGATGACTTTCGTGTCACACATTTCCTTCATTTAGTCTGCTTGTCACACTGTTAGCATGTGCCCTAAACTCACCATTCAATGGGCTAGCTCATCGCTCACCCGTCGGGTGCCCGTACCAGCTCTCGTTGACCCATTAGTTAAATGCACCCATCTGGAACGCCTGACTTGTGGGTTTGACATACTCCCCCACTCTAAATGGTTATTGTCTCCACAACACCATCATACGACATCGCAAATTGTCACTAGCTCTAACATCCAAAGATGCTTATGCTGCCTCCCTCTGCTCTGCCATTGCACAAACCATAAAGGCTCATGTCTCCATGAATTGGAAAGTCTTCTCAATGCATGATCATCAACCACATCCATTGCAATATCCACATGCTGCCCCACTGTGGAAGGCTAGTCCCTCCAACTCAAGCTACATGCTTACTACAACATATCGTGTCAACTCCATCATGTATTGCCATCATGTGAACTACTGCCATGATACTCCAACACAATGTTAACACATTTTTGTACACTTCCAGACCCCATGATTTGAACTAGTCGGGTAACTAGTCCAACTATCATGCTCAAACCATGAGAGTGCACATCCTCATGCCATCATCAGTCGTTTCTCCTATCCTCCTCTCACAACATCAACTCGATCAAGAGTCCATCTCGATCTAAGTAAGCCATGTCTAGGTCCATGAAGTAAACTCCATCTCGGATGGAACATGTTGTCCATGATGTTTTGTGTCAATGTGTTGCATGACATCAACCACATCTATCCCAACATCATTATCCATATGTGTGAAATCCATCTCCTCAAAATGAAGATATCCTCTCATCAAACCTGACTCTTGATGTGCCACATCCAGGTCCATAAAAAACCTCTATCATATCTATAATGTGCCATCCCTCAAGTCTGTAATAGAAACAAGTATACACCTGTCTCATCACCCTTGTGCTACCCATAATCAGAGATTAATTAGCTCCCATGTATAAAAAGTGGTTAAGTCTTCGCTCAACCGTGCCCAAGTGTTGCCACCAAGGCATCATCATCGCTACAACTCCAACAAGCTCTGCAACAATTAATGGTTCTTGTCTCTCCATACAAGGTCTCATCTTAGACATCCAAGGTGAGATCCTCCATCACATTGGCAAACTGATTTTTCACTTCCCTGCATATGGCCCATCTTCTAGAAGCTCAAATGGAACACAAGTATCAGTAATACTTACTTCATCATGAGGCTCCTCAATGTGAGTGTCCTCATCCACCAATGTTTGCAAACTACCTGATCTTGGTCCAAGTTGAACAATTTCAAGTTCATCCTCCATCACTGTCATATTTGTAACATCCTCAAACATCTTGACTTCCTCTTCTTTTTCATCACAATCTACAGTTACATCCTGCTCCATTTCCCAACGAAGTCGAAGAAGTTCATCTTTAGCATTTCTTTTCAATACTTCAATTCCATATAAATCTGTGGGTTCTCTTCTTTCATCCACTTCAACCTATATAAGGTTAGCAAGAGCCTCCCCTTGCATTCTTCCAAACCTGCAATGTCTTGTCATTTAGCTTGGCCCAAGCAGCTTCACCCCTCCTAAACCTGTCACGAAGTATTACACTTCGTTCGATACACCTACTTCTTCAACTTGTATAAGGTTAGCAAGAGCCTCCATTTGCATTCTTCCAAACCTGCCATGTCTTGTCACTCAGCTTGGCCTAAGCACGAAGCTTCACCCCTGCTAAACCTATCATGAAGTATTACACTTCTTCCGATACACCTACTTCGACTGCATCAAGCTCTGATACCAACTGTCACGCACCTACACTGGTGGTACTCTTCCAACCACACTATAGGAGGTGCAACACAACTGACCACTTTCTTTTCAACAATACTTGCGCTCGTGGACTACGCCTAGTTTCTATACTTAGTTTATTTTTCGACGTTTATTTTTTGACTTTCCTAAGTACACTTTCATTAGCACAATGGAAACATTCACATTAACATCATCATCATTATTACCATTTATCTATATGCACAATGGAAATATTTAACGGGAGGGACAATTCCCTGAAATATGAGTCTGCTCGATCATAATAAAATTTTTATAGTCTTTGCAGGAAACCTCAAGTTTCCTTGGTACACTCTCTGCAATCTTGTGGAAGTTGGACTACACTGTTCGATCCACCTGAACCACCATTCAGAGTACACAAGGATACGTCCCCCTTGTTCACTGTCACACTATTCAACATGTCATTCAGCTGAATTCCCTCAACTCGTTCAAGCAGATGCCCTCGCACACCCTCACCTGTTTAGAAATTCAGACCAACCTCACTCGTTCAATCGTTCAGCCTAGTGCACTCGAACGACCTCACCCATTCAATCATTCGGCTTGGCACCCTTGCAGACCCTCGCCCAAATGCCTTCACACAACTTTTCTTGAATGTCTTAGAACGACTTCACCCGTTCGGTCATTCAGCCCGGTGCCCTTGTACGTCCTCCCCCAAAAGCTTTCGCACGACCTCACACGAATGGTCATTTAAACAAAAATCCTAGGACACCCTCCCATTCAGTTGTTCAGCCCAACGCCCTCACACGCCCTCGCCCGGATGCCTTCACATGACCTGCGGCTTCATTTTCTGTGTTTTCCCTGGCTCAATGCTTCGGCCAAGAGTCTGCCTGCACTTTGCGAAATTTTAGTCCCCTCCAAGTTAGCTTTCCCTCCAGCTAGCATGAACACTTATAAACTTCATTTGATGCCTTTTTCTACCATTCCAATGCTTTACTTATATGGCAGTTGACCCATAATTTGGGCGTTGACTCACCAAGCCGACCCACTGTTTCATCCAATTCGCCCCAAGTTTGCGTTGGCTCATGGTGTGGGCGCCCATGTGTGCGACCGCCCCCACATATAAAATTTCCATCGCCCAACACTTAGTCATTTTTACAAGATAAATTTTGCATCGTATGCTCCCTTCATTCGGTCAGCTTGTTGCACTGTTCGCACATGCCCTCAGCTCATCATTCAATCGCCCAGCTCATCGCTCACCCGTCATGCGTCCATGCCAACTCTCGCTGACCCGTTAGTTAAATGCGCCCACCCGATATGCCTAACTCATGGGCTTGACATCGCCTATTCAAACGTTCAGAACAACCTCACTTGTTCAGTCGTTCAGCTTGGTCCCCTCGCATGCCCTCGCCTGTTTGATCGTTTGGCCCAGTGCCCTCACCCATTCGATTGTTTGGCCCTGTGCCCTCACATGCCCTCACCCAAATGACTTCACATGACTTCGCCCAAACGTCTTTGAAGGAGTTCACCCATTCGATCATTCGGCAAGCTACCCATGCAAGCCCTCGCCTGAACGCCTTCAAAAGAATTCGCTCCAAAGGTTGTTCAGACAAACACCCTCAGATGCCCTCGTCATTCGGTCATTCGTCTCGATGCACTCGCACACCCTCATTCGAATGCCTTTGCATGACCCGTGGCTCCATTTTCTGTGTTTACCCCGGTTCAGTGCTTCGGCCCAGGATTCAACTACACCTTACCAAATTTCAGTCCTCTCCAAGTTTGCTCACCCTGCAGCTCACATGAAAACTTAGAAACTTCACTTGATTGATTTTTTCCACCATTCCAACACTTTACTTATATGGCGATTGGCCCATACTCACCAAGCTAACCCACCATTTAATCCAACTCGCCCCAACTTCACGTCGACCCATGATGTGGGTGCCCATGTGTGGGACTACCCCCACATATAAATTTTCCAATGGCCAACACTTAATCATTTTCACAAGATGACTTTCACATCATAAGTTTTCTTCATTCGTTTAACTCATTGCATCATTTGCACGTGCCCTCAACTCACCATTCAACCACCCAACCCGTCGTTCACCCATCGTGCGCCCCTGCCAACTCCAGCCAACCTGTCAGTTAAACGTGCTAGCTTGGCATGCCCGACTCGTGGACTTCACATACTTCCCCACTCTAAACGGTTATCATCCTTGACAACATCATCATATGACATCACAAAGTATCGCTAGCTCCAACATCCAAAGATGCCCATGCTACTTGCCTCTACTCTGTCATCGTGCAAACCATAAAGGCTCATGTCTCTATAAATCAAAAAGTCTTCTCAATCCATGATCATTAACTACATCCGTCACAATCATCACAAGCTGCCTCACCATGGAAGGTTGGCCCCTCCAACTTAAACTACATGCTCACCGCAACATCTTGTGTCGACCCCATCATGTATCTTTCTCGTTTGAACTGTTGTCATAATACTCCGACACAATGCTCACACATCTTTTTCCATTGCTTGAGCCCGATGATTTGAGCTAGTCAAGTAGCTAATCCAACTGCCACGCGCAAACCATGAGAATGCACATCCTCATGCCATCATCAGTCGTTTCTCAGACTCTTGTCACAACATCAACTCGATCAAGAATCCATCTCCATCTATGTAAGCCATGCCCAGGTCCATGAAGTAGTCTTCATCTCATTTGCAACATGTTGTCCATGAGGTTTGGTATCAATGTGCTACATGAAATCAACCACATCTATCCCAACATCATTATCCATATATGTAAAATCCATCTCGTCAAAGTGAAGAGATCCTCTCATCAAAATGACTCTCAATGTTCCACACCCAAGTCCATGAAGCAACCTCCATCATATCTGTAATGTGCCATCCCTCAAGTCTGCTAAGGAAACAAGTATGCACCTGTCTCGTCATCCATCTCATGACCATGATTGTAGACCAATCAGCTCCCATGTATAAAAAGTGGTTAAGTCTCGGCTCAACCCATGTTCAAGTGTTGCCACCAAGGCATCATCATCACTGCAACTCCATCACTCCAAAGTGTCTCATATCGATCCTCCACATCAAGTCACTCTCTCAAGCACACCCATAGATGTACTCAAAAGTATGCACCTGATACTGTATCAAAGTCCCTGACCTTAGCTCCTCAAAGTCCCCAGAAGTCACAAACTCATGTCATCACGAGCTCCATGAGTCATCTCCAATCAACATCGTAGCAAGCATACACGTATTAGCCCAAAGGTCCCTACAAGATGCCTCAGATCTCCATGTAGTAGGAATGCTCCATAGTCTGCTCACAAATCCAATTGAGTTCATGGCCTTGCTGTACAAGAGTGTACAACATGCCCATCAGCTCATAAGAAAAACATCTCCATGTTACATCGGCAAATCCATCCGCATAACATCCCTACCTTGGTACTCCTAATTGGATGCCCATAAATGACACCTCTACAAGTGCTCCTGCATAATGTCCCTGCATAAGACTGCTATACTCCATGTCTCCAACTCGATGCCCATGACTCAAGTTGCCCATATTGTCCAACTAAGTAGACCGATCACAATAATCGGTCATCCTCATTCAAGTCTGCAATCTAGTCTAGTGAACTCGGTCACCCAACCCATATCATCATCACGTGAGTCTCTTCCACCATGTCTCCCCCACTGAAGGTTCCACCAAGACTTCCTCTTGGTCTCAGCCATGAGAAGTCCACCCAAGTATCCTCATACCTCAAGTGTGTGCCCTTCTCCAATCTGTCCATGAGTCATGCTGGGCACTTAGCCAATTTCTGCATATGGCTAAAGCATGACCCATTCCTCCGTAATGATCATCACATTCCTCCCTTGTCATAGGCATTTGTACCATTTACCATAAGGTCACAAACAACCCTAACAAGTTCTACAACAGTCCATGTTCCTTGCTTCTCCATACAAGGTCTCATCATAGACATCCATGGTAAGATACTCAATTTCATCAGAAAATTGGTTTTTCCCTTCCTTGCATATGGTCCATCTACCAAAAGCTCAAATGAAACACAAGTATAAGTAGTACTTACTTCGCCATGAGGCTCCTCCATGATAGTTTCCTCATCCACCAATGTCTGCAAACCACACGATCCTGGTCCAATTTGAACAATTTCAAGTCCATCCTCCATCGTTGTCATGTACGCAACATCCTCAAACATCATGGCTTCCTCTTCTTTGTTATCATAATCTACAGCTGCAACCTACTCCATTTCCCAAACAAGTCAAAGAAGTTCATCTTCGACATTCCTTTCCAAGACATCAATTTCATCTTGAATTCGTGGGTTCTCCTCTTTCATCAACTTCAACCTGTACAAGGTGAGCAAGAGCTTCCCTTCACATTCTTCCAAACCTGCCATGCTTTATCGTTTAGCTTGGCCCAAGCACGACGCTTCATCCCTGCTAAACCTGTCACGAAGTGTTACACTTCCTTCGGTAAGCCTGGTTCGACTAAATCAACCTCTAATACCAACTGTCACGAAGTGCAGTGGGATCAACTTTTCATCAAATCTAATTCTCTGAATTAGGCTGTGATACCAACTTTCACGCCCCTACACTGCTGCTACTCTTCCAACCACTATATAGGAGGTGCGACACCACAAACCACTTTCTTTTTAACAATAATTGCAATTATGGACTACGCCTACTTTCTATACTTAGCTTATTTTTCAACTTTGCTAAGTACACTTTCATTAGCATAGCAGAAACATTCACATTAACATCATCATCATTATTACCATTTATCTATATACACAGTGGAAATTTTAACAGGAGGTGAAACTCCCTGAAATATGAGTCTGCTCGATAATAATAAAAATTTTACATAAATATATAATTTCAAAGTCTTTGCAGGAAACCCCAATTTTCCTTTGTACAATATCTGTCAAATCGTGCAAGTTGCCTTGCAACTTTTGAATCACTCAAAACCACCGTTCGGAGTGCCCAAGGATACTTCCACTTGTTCAACCTCGTTCACCGTCACACTGTTCAGTATGGCATTCACATGTAGCTCATTCAGCCAAATGCCCTCAACTCGTTCAAGCAGACACACTCGCACGCTCTCACCCGTTCAAACGTTCAGACCAACCTCACCAATTTAGTCATCAACCCAGTGCCCTCGCACACCCTTGCCCATTCAATTATTTGGCCCGGCGCCCTCTCATGGCCTCACCCATTCGATTGTGTGGCCCTGTACCCTTGCACGCCCTCGCGCAAATGACTTCGCATGACTTTGCCTAACCATCTTCGAATGACTTCGCGTATTCAGTTGTTCGGCCCAGCACCCTCGCATGCCCTCGCACGATCGCCTTCACATGACTTCACCCAAATGGTCATTTAGACAAACACCCTCAGACACCCTCTCCATTCTGTTGTTTTTCCTAACATTATTGCATGCCCTCACCTGAACACCTCTCAGTACTTCGGCCCAAGAATCCACCTGCACCTTGCTAAATTTCAGTCCTCTCTAAGTTAGCTCTCATGAACACTTAGAAACTCCACTTAATTGATTTTTTCCACCATTCCAATGCTTCATATACGGATGCTGGCCCATCGTTTGGGGCATCAACTCAGCAAGTCGATCAACCGTTTCGTCCAACTCACCCCAACTTTGCGTCAACCCATGGTGTGGGCGCCCATGTGCGAGACTGCCCCCACATATAAACTTTCCACCACCTAACACTTAGTAATTTTCACAATATCACTTTCACGTTGCACATTTCCTTCATTAAGTCAGCTCGTCGCATCGTTCGCATGTGCCCTCAACTGATTGTTCAGCCTCCTAGCTCGTCGTTCACCCGTTGTGTGCCCATGCCAACTCCCACCAACCCGACAGTTAAACATGCCCACCCGGAATGCCCAACTCATGGACTTGACAACACAAATTCTGTGTTCTCTGTTCGATAAACTTATTCATAAAAAATCTACCAAAATTATAACAAATGACAATGTTAATGAAAATAAAACCTATTTGTGTACCGCAATCGATATATCAAAGAATACGAAGGATGTTAATTTCATATGAGAGAGATTTAGAATTTGTGTAAGATATGTTGTAAAAACTATGAACCTCTTACATACTGAATCACATCTTACTGAAACTAAGCTAAAATACTTCAACATTGTAATTACAGATAGGTATAGGAAGAAGGTTACCAAGGAAAGAATTGTTTGCATGGTTAAAAGTGGTCAGAATTTGGCTAAAAACATTTCAAGAAATTGGGTAGTAGCAGTGTTTGAATCATGTTTGTGATGGTCAAAATGGATTGAGCACCATTAAGACCTCTTGGGCACCCAAAAAATTGAATTTTGACAAATATAACTTGTATTTACAAAAATCCATACCAGATTTTGTGAAAATCTTTCTGGAATTTCCATGATTTTTAGAGAAAAAAAGCAGTCTGGTTAGACTGCAGCTATTTAAATTTCTAGCACGAGATTTGTTGTTGTTTTGTGGGTAATAATTTGTGAATAGTTAGTTGGGAACTATAAAATTTCAATCACATATCGAATATGTGTAGATCTAGTATACTTTTTATAAAGAATACCGACATATTTATTGAAAATAAGCTTAGATTTTTCTTAGCTATGGATTTATCAAGCACCGAGTGGGATAGGTGATGGGCCCCATAAATGGGTAATTATATCAGCTCATTTTTCCTCCTAACTTAGCTCAATCCACCATTCTCATTAGTTTATTGCATGTTTTTTATTATATTTATGCTAATAGAGTGATTTGGGTTGGTCATTATGCCATGGAGTCTAATGCGTGCTTAATGTAGATTTTTGGTCGATTTTTGAGATAAAGTCAAAGATTTAATGGACATTTGGCAGCAAATATTCGAAGAAAGAAAGGAGAGGATTTATAGGAGGGTGTCCCCCTCATTTATGACTCCCTACTTAGAATTCTCCTTCAGGAAGCTCAGAGCACAAGCAACCACATCAATGCACCAAAGAGGCAGCAGAGCAAGTGGAGGATAACTTTTGTCTATCTCAAGTTTTGGGAGCAAGCCTCCCTAATTTTAATGAAGTTATTGGGAGTTTTAGCTGTATAAGTAGAGAGACCTAGGGCCTCATTAGGTTTTTGAATGTTAGTTAGATTTTCAAACTTTTATTGTAGTTTTTCTCTGCTCAACTTCGAGCTTAATTTTGTTGACAGTTTCATGTAATCCTATTATTATTTTGATAATGAAGATGAGATATTGTTGGAGCTAGCACTGAGTTACCTCAGAGGGCTGAATCTCTTTGTTTAGGGCCCAATCCAAGCAGTCAAGCACCTATTGTCTTGTATTTATATGCTTTGTTTTAGTTTCTGAATTAGTTGCTGTTAGGTAGATTTCTTTCGTAGTTAAGAATAGGTTGCTTTTGGTGATTTAAAAGGTTGTTTCCATTTCAGTTTGCTGTAGAATGTTGAATAGTGATAGGAAAATGATACAAAAAGGCCATAAAAAGAGCCTTGGCCTCCTTTACTCCCTTTGGAACCACGAACTGAGGCCAAGACCCTCTTATTTCCACAAAAAAAAACACAGATTTGTCTTTTCCGTAGGATTTCTAGAGTTGTAGTTTGTTAGAAGGTTCATTTTTTGTTGTAGATCTATTTCACCATGCTTTCTATCTTTACAATAAATTTCCTTCCATGCTTCCTTTCCATATAGAATTGTTCAGCATTTACTTTCCTAGATCAGAATTTAGCTTAAATTGATGTAAAGATCTGTTTTTTTGGTGTAGCTAGTTTCTTTGCTTTCTTAATCTCAGTGTTTGATTTCTAGTTCTCCGGAAGTACATCTCTGCTCAAAATAAATCAGCCAATCAACCATCACCATCTCTCTTTGATCTATGTTCCACAGGTCATCCACAGTCCCTCACAAATCTGCCTTAATTTTTGCACTTTTCTCATAAACTTTCCTCTCTTTCTTTGAACAAGTCCATCCATGTTTCTCTTCCCTAATCTTTCTTGATGAATCCTAGACACCTTAACACATCCTCCTAGCCATCATCTACCCTTTCTAACCATTTTCCTACCTTAAAAACCCTCTAAAATAACTCTCGACATCCTCCTATAGACCTCTTGTAGACATCTTGTAGACCTCCTGTAGATCCCCGGTAGCCTCCTGTAGATTTTCCTATAGGTGTCTTTTTGAAGTCCGATTGTAGGAAAAGCCTCCAGAAAGCCACCTGGGACCCCCTAGGACCCATCCACACCTTCCTACACCTCTGAAAACTCCAAAGTCTCCCTCCATCACCACCTAATCATTGCCACATTCACAAACAAATAAATTACATGCATGACAGTTTCACCTAAAAATACATAAAAATCCAAAAAGATGTCTTTTTCTCATTTCCTTCTAGAAATAGCTTGAGTAGATGTTGTTTGTTTCCCAAATTAAGTAATATCATTCATTTCATGGTTTTTCATCTCTTTTTCTACAAAAATAGGATTAGTTGGTTGATTAGGGTTTTCTAGGTTTACTTTGCATTTCAGTCTTCTTTCTCTTTCTACAAGTAGAGTAGCCTCTCTAGAGTAAGATTTCTTTTCTTTCATCACATATAAAGCCTCTTATGGAATTCATAGAAGTTGGCTTGAGCTCCTAGGGATCTTGTGCCAGCTAACCAAGTAACAACCTGCAATAACAACTAGTACTTGTGCATATAGCACTGTCACTTCCAAGTTTTTTACGAACTACGGGTTGATAAAAGTAAAGTAAGAAGCCCAGGAGTTGCTGCATTATTGTTGCAATACTGGTGGTCACCACTTTTTGGCACCGTTGTCGGGGCAGCGTTAGAGTATTTTGTGATTACTACTTTTCTTGTATTTTCTACTGCAACGTTATGCTAAGTAGTTTATTTCAGCAAAAGTAGAGTAGTTGTCTCTTTGAATTTCCACATTTCCTTGCTTTCATTTTAAATATACAATTTGCATTCTAGCAAAAGTATATCAGCCATTTCCTTGCTTTCATTTCAATTCTACAATTTCCATTTCAGCAAAAGTAGATTAGTCATTTCCTTGCTTCCATTTCAATTCTGCAATTTCCATTCGAGCAAAAGTAGATTAGTCATTTCCTTTCTTTTATTTCAATTCTAAAATTTCCATTTTAGCAAGTTCATTTCAGTTAGTTGCAATTTGTTCGTTCAATCAATTTCACTTTTGTAGGTAGAAGCTGAGAAAAGAAAAAACCACCCAAAAAGAGATTTCCTTTCATGCCTCATAGGAATAGAGATAATTTAGTAAAATTATTGCCCAACACCCCCACCACATCACATAGCCACCCTTCTCTCTTCTTAGTGGTAGTGATCAAGAAGAACCTTTAGGTGAACAACTAGGGATATTTGAAGAACCTATAGGGGAAGAAGAAGAAGAAAACATTCCTCCTGAGACAATGGCTGAAACCATAAATGCTAGGGGGAATGGAGAAAGAGTAGAGGGTATCTTTCCCATACGAGAGACTAATGGGGACACTAAAATGAAGAACATAAGCCCTTCAACACTACCTCACTTTCATGGATTCAATACAGAAGATCCTGACACCTTTTTATTTGAGTCTGTTGTCATCTATAGAACCTATGACTATGCAGAAGATGAGCAAAAGTTGAAACTATTTCCTTCTACCCTCAAGGATGCAGGATTGTACCGGTTCATGGGGTTACCTGGCAATAACATAACAACTTGGGCCCAGATGTAGCAGGCCTTTAATAACAAATATTGAGACTATTGTAGGTCAAAAGACACCAAGGAAGAAATCTTCCGACTGACCATGTGAAGTGATGAATCATTGGAAGATTATTAAGAGAGGTTCCAGCTCAGTTATGAAAGGGCTAGGTGCACATTTGACCCCGAATCTCTGAAGTTGGTCCTGCTTAGGGGACATCTACCAACTACCTTCTGAAGAAATAAAGAGTGTTTTTAGAAACCATTCTAGGGTAGCCATAAAGAGAGGGAGGGGAGTCAACCCATAGCCAGTACGTCCTCATCCAGTTGATCCCTCAAAGGTGAACTTGGAAACATGCTAGAAGACTTCAAGAGTGAGATGCTGCAAACTCTTGCCATGCAAATGGATACCTTGCATATCAAAAGAAAACAAGAGGAAGTAGAAAGGGCTTTGGCCATTTTTTGTCCTAGGTGCACCAGAAGGCATCCTAGGAATGAATGTCCATTGAAATCTATAAAGGTTTGTTTAGTCTGTGAAAAAGATCATTCTACAGATAAGTGCCCTTCCTTGCTCAGACTTAAAGCTATATACCAAGGGCCCGAAGGAGCCACTGAACCACTCTATTTCATGAACCAAAGGAGACCGCATGGACCTAGACCCTACCAGCAGGGGATGAAAAGGACATCTCAAGCATACTACAACCCCAACCAAGCAACTTCCATACCTTCTTGGGGCCCTCCTGCTCATCCTTCCTAGTCCACACCTCCTCCTTGGTCCTATCCATCTCAATATCATGCCCAACCAGCTGCTCATGCATTTCAATCCTCTGCTCAACCACAACCTTAGTGGAATGCATCTCATCAGGGGTGGAGGCCCCAGTACAACACTCCTCTCGCTCTTTTGCCTCCACCACTTGCTCAACCATAATGATTGCCTCCTACTCTACCAAGGCAACCCCAAATGTCTGCTCAACCGAACCCGAACCCAAACAACAGATAGGCCCAACAAGTATATAATGGGGAACCATCATTCCCAACTTATGCTGTGGAGATTCAGGAGATTAACCTATGGTCTGGGAAGTTTCTCCTAGATAGCCAGCCTCCCCCTCAGGAGGTTGAAGAAGATAAAGGGGAAAGTGAACCGAAAGTAATTCCACCCTTTCCTGAGAGATTATCCGGGGCAACACAGCCCACCCCAGAAGAAACTGAACTTTTGGGAGAATTGAAACAGTTATGTGTAAGGATACCACTTCTCCAAGCCGTAAAGGATGTGCCTATATACAATAATATGATCAAAGAGAACTGCTTCAGGCATCTAGGTAGGCACAAGAGAGATGACTCAACCATCAATGTCATAGCACAACTATCCGACCTGATGTTGGGGCAGGTAATCTGTCTGAAATATCTAGACCTAAGAAGCCTAGTAGTTGATTTCCACATCAATAGCACCATGATCCCACATACCTTGATTGATCTGGGGGATGCCATTAATGTCATGAAAAAGGACACCATGCTCAAACTCAACCTCTAGCGCTCCTTAAGAAAGACCACGATAGTACTACAGCTAGCAGACTGCTCCACCGTGACCCTTGAAGGGATTGTGGAGGTTGTGATGGTCTCCATTGATTCTTGGGAGTACCCTTCTGATTTCTTAGTTCTCCAGCTAAAGGAAAAGCTCACTAGTATCCTCTCATCCAAGGAAGACCCTGGTTGGCCACTGTCGATGCTTACATTAGTTGTCGGGCTGGGAACATGACCATCAAGAATGGACATATGTCCAACCAGCTAATCCTATACCATCCTGCCCAACCCTTGCTAGAACATTATCTACCCCTCTAGTTGGAGGAGGAGGATGAGGATGAAGTCTATTCTGCACCACTGTCTACAGTGGAAACTGTCATGGGGGGGGAAACTGCAAAATGAGGATGATATTGTTGAAATTTTAATCGAGAATCCACTCCCCAATATTTTGCCATTAGAAGATCTAGTGAAAGAAACCCAAGAAAAACACTTAACTGATCTCTGTGTGGCCAACCCAATCTCTCTCCGTGTTAATAATATAGAGTTCGGCCTAGAAAGAACCTTGAAAATCAACTCATCCCTATCCACTTCCCAGGAGAAGGAACTATGTAGCTTATTGAGAAAACATTTAGATACCTTTGCTTGGAGTTATAAGGAGATGAAGGGAGTGCACCCTTCAGTATGTACTGATCATATATACATTAAGGAAGATTTCAAACTAGTCAGGAAACCTCCAAGGAGGATGAATCCAGCCCTTAAAGACATTGTTAAGGAAAAATTGAAAAAATTACTTGATGCAAGATTCATCTACCCCATCTCGGACAGTGAATAGGTCTTTCCTTTGGTGCTAGTGCCAAAGAAAAATGGTAAATGGAGAATCTATGTCGATTATCGGGAACTAAACAAGGCCACTAAAAATGACCATTTCCTTTGCCTTTCATAGATCAAGTGTTAGATGGTCTAGTAGGGAAAATGTTTTTCTTCTTCCTAGATGGGTTTAGCGGGTACAATTAGATTCAACTCAGCCTGGAAGACCAAGATAAGACCACTTTCACTTGTCCTTGGGGTATCTTTGCATACTGGGTCCTTCCTTTTGGTTTTTGCAACACTCCAGCCACTTTCCAGATGACAGTATTAAGTACATTTTATGAACTGTTTCATGATGTAGTGGAAATATATATGGATTATTTTACTCCTTATGGTTCTAACTTTCAAGAAGATTTATCTAACCTAGGAAACGTTTTGGACAAGTGTATTGAAATGAAGCTGTTTCTCAGTCTGGAAAAGTGTGAATTTTTTATGACTGAATGGATTGTGCTAGGTCATGCAATCTGTCAACAAGGATTGTAGGTGGACCCCAACAAAATTACCATCATCTAAAGGGTCCAACTTCCTGAAAAGGTGATAGATGTCCAACTTTTCCTAGGCTTAGTAGGATATTACAAAAGATTCCTTTAAGATTTCAGTAAGTTAGCCTCTCTGTTGTTTGATCTTTTGGGAAAAGATGTCGAGTTCATATGGACTGAAAACTGTCAAGAAGCCCTAGATACCTTGAAAAGCAAACTTGTGACTGTCCCAATTTTGAGAGGCCCAAACTGGGCCCTACCTTTCCACATTCACACACATGCCTCAAACAAAGCAATAGGAGCAGCCTTGGGACAAATTGATGAAAAGTTACCATATGCCATATACTTTATAAGTAAAAACTTGTCAAAGGTAGAGTTAAACTACATAGTAACCGAGAAGGAACCCCTAGTTGTAGTACATTCCTTAAACAAATTCAGACATTATATCACAGGCTATCAAACCTTTGTACACACTTATTAGGTTGCAATTAGGTATTTAATGAATCAAACAGATGTAAATTCTTGCATTATTAGATGGTTTCTTTTACTGCAACAGTTTGATTTAACCATTGTTGATAAGCCTGGTAAAGAAAATGTTGTTGCTGACATTTTTTCTATATTAAATTTGCCTACAGGTGAGGAAGGAACGGTGGATGATCAAATGTCAGATGAGCACCTATTTGCTATCTCAATACTCTCTCCATGGTTTGCTGATATAGCAAATTACTTGGTTTCAACACAGTTCCCACCACACCTTTCCCCAAAATAGAAGAGCAAGATCATGAGGAAAATCACCCCTTTCACTTGGATTGGGGGCAATCTCTTCAAAATTGGCCTAGATTAGATCTTGGGAACATGTGTCAAGGAGGAGGAGGTTTTTTACATTCTCCTAACCTGTCATGATGGGCCCTATGGAGGCCATTTTGCAGCAAAGAGGACTGCCTTCAAAATCTTGCAAGCAGGCTACTATTGGCCCACTCTTCATCAAGATGTGAAGAGATATACCATCCAATGTGATCGGTGCCAAAGGATTGGGAAACCTACTCCAAAGGATGAGATTCCCATGCAACCTCAAGTGACCTTTAAGCCATTTGAGAAGTGGGGCATGGACATTGTGGGTCCTATCAACCCTCCTTCAAAATAGAGGCAATACATCATTGTGTGCACTAATTATCTGACAAAATGGGCATAGACAAAAGCAATCAAGGCAACAATAGAGGAAAGACTAGCTGAGTTTTTAAGAGAAAACATATTCTATAAGTTCGGGTATCCAAGAGAACTGGTTACAGATCCAGGGAGTTAGTTCACTTCCAATTTGATTGAAGACATGCTCACACATCATAAAATAAAGCACAGGGCTTCCACCCCTTACCATCCATAAGCCAATGGATAGGTGGAAGTCAATAACAAAGCTTTGGAAAGAATTCTAACCAAGGCAGTGAGCAGCAGCATAAAATATTGGGCAGATAGACTAGTTGAGGCCACCTGGGCCTACAACACAACATGAAAGACCACCACAGGGTGCACACCCTATGAACTGTTCTATGGGAAGAAGGCTTTGTTGTCAATAGAATTTGAATACAATACACTAAGGATGGCAGCTCGGGTAGGCTACTCCAGCTCAATGGATTGGATGAACAAAGACTGCAAGCCCTTCTCCACACAGAGGTAGTCCAGCTTCAAAGGAAAATATGGCATTATAAAAATATCAAGGAGAAATAATTCCAAAAGGGAGATTTGGCACTACTCTATGACTCAAGATATAAAGACTTCAAAGGAAAGCTGAGGACAAGATGGCTGGGACCCTACTCTGTGGAAAAATACAATGACAATGGTTCAGTTCTGATCAGAACCATTGATGAGCAAGGCATCCTCATGCTTGTCAATGGACATAGGTTGAAAATTTACAAGAAGCCCCTCTCCAAGTGAGAGTTCATTAAAAATTTGAAAAAAATAAAAAAAATAAATAAAAATAAAAATAAAATAAATAAATAAATAATAAATAATTAATATAATATAATAAGACTCAAGTGAAAACCCCCATGAGGCACTTAAGTGCATCATTAGTAAACCTCTTTGAGGTTGCCAGTATGACAAAAAAAAAAAAAAGATAAAAAAGAGAATAAGATCCCTAGGTGAAAGCTTCCTTTGGAGGCACCCAGGGCATGCAATTAGGATGGAAACCTCCTTGAGGCGCCCTAGTTCTCTTTGAAAAAAAAACAGAGAATAGGAAGAGAAAATTGACTTTTAAAATGCATTGCAAGTTACAGGTAGACATCAGGAAGCAAGAGAAGATGCCACAAAGCCTATTTTACCTCCTCCACACTCTTCTCCATTATTTCTAACCTCTCTTCCACCTCACTGTGTGTTTTCTCTGAACACTATGTATCCTACAAGAGGCCCTGTGTGTTCTACAAGAGGCTCCTGTAGAAATCACAGAGAGCTGGAAATGGATTTTAAAATCAGTTTGAGGAACTAGGAAGTTTCATGAAGAGCATGTAGGCCCTCCTATAACTATCCACCCTCCTAGCTATCCATCCCACACTTGCACCATCTTATCATCATTGAGTTCTTTCCTTCTTGCTAAAAAACATAGAAACAATTTTTTAGAAAAAAAACAAAAAGTAAAAGAAACAACACCTCCAAATCTCACCTACAGCTTACCAAATGCCTCTCCATCACCATTAGCATCTTTTTTAGCATCCTCACAGCTTCCAGTGCAAGAATCAACTAAAAATTTTAAAGGGAGAAGCAACTACAGGAGCTCCTATAGAATTTCCTGTAGCAGTTGATCCCCTTAAAATCAAGCCACAACAACAAAACAGTTGCAGCCATAGGATTGAAGATGTTTGAAGCTAGATATAGCCAAAGAGTACCTACATAAAGCTAACAAGACACATATCAAGGAGTAGGAAGCATACAATAGAGGAGATACAGGCATGCAACAATTCAAATATGATCATGCGGCAACAGAGGAACCAAGATGCACCACAACACGAACATTTGACTTACAGGTAAGTGTCTAACCCTCTCCTCTGTCGCATCTATGTAATTCAAAAATATGCATAACTAAATGAGATGGTTAGGGCTGAATGAGAAAAGGTGGCCAGTTAACTGGCCAACCTCGTCCAGTTGACTGCACTCATCCGGAGATGCCACTACACATGTGCCTAGTCAACTCACAGAAAATCCAAAGGATAGGGAGTGGAGGGTATACAAGCTCCGATGCAATGATGGGAAGTGATTGCAAGAAGGAGTCATGAGGAGTCATGATGACAAGGAACTGGGGACCAATAGTCCAAATATGGCAATGTACCTTTTTTCTAGCTCACGCCATTACCGGAAATATCTCAAAGAAGACATGAGTATTACTCCTCGAAACTCCTTCACCACCTTTTCTTCGATTTCATCCTTGTCCACTTAGTTGTAGAAAGCTCTATACCACCTCCATAACCTCTAAACCATCGTTATCTATCGTTTTCATCCATCCTTTTGCTATCGACGTTCTACAAGAGCAGGAACAGGTTCTACAGGGGCACCTACAACCAGTTCTACAGGAGGGGCAGTAAGTAGTTTTTAAGGAGGAAATATGGGGCTTTTGCTCAAATTTTGGCTTGAAGAGGTAGGTTCTGTACAAACCCACCTTGATTATTAATATGTGCAATGAATGATACAATTTTAAGGGGGAATTGAGCCTGTAGAAGGAGAGGAATTCCATAAAACCATTTCTGCCTATTTTCTTTAAAAAAACACAGTTTTCCTCTGTTTCTTGTTTTTTCAAAATTTTTGTCTCCATCTCTACCTAGGGTGTTCCAAAGGGGTATAAGCAAAATGACAGGGGGATTCATGAGGAAGGAACACAGAAATTTAGCTAGGCTCCGTGAACATCTCGAGGTGGTAGCTATTTTCACCAGAGCAAATTGGATGCCATTTTTCAAACAATTTCGAGGGTTTGATGAAGAAGTGGCTCAGGAGTTTGCCCTTTCTTTAGTCTCTCACTCAAGGACCCATGCCACTTTTACTTTGAAGGATCTCTCCATGGAAATCACCCCATAATTTATCAGTAGGGTTAACATCCTTCCCCTTAGATTACCTTGGAGCAAAGATGAAAAGCCAATGGGACAAGTTGCCAAGAAAACTTTCTTCCAGCCAAATGAACATTCTGTAGAAGAAAAAAATGGCATTAGAAGAATATGCATACCTTACGTTTGGGATGAGGTCAGTTAGCAAATCATCAAGTATATTTCTTGTGAATAGAGGTATAACATAGTTTATGGATACCATTTCAAACTCTTCCATGAGCTGAGATATGGCATGGACACTCCAACACCCCAGAAACTCAGCAGTCCCTATTTTCTCCTGCAGTCCCTTATCGACTCCAGGATTAAGTTGAAGGTAGGAGGTCCAAATTAGTTGGATCACCATGGGTTAATTAAACTATTAGTGGAAGAAGCCCTCCACACCTTCACAATCCCCATAGCATGGGAAATATTTAGAAATATGACAGGAGAAGATGACATAAAAGCCCTCACATATAACCACAATCCTTCTGAAAGTAAGGGGGAAGAGAAAAAAGGGGAAGAAGGGGAGGAAACTGAGGAACAAATAGAGGAGGATGACACGAAAATAGAGAAAGAGGAAACAAAACCATCAAAGACAGAGAAGACAAAAGGAGAGGAAAAAGGGGAAGAAAAGAGAGAAGTGTCTCCTAAGACCCTAGAAAGAGAGGCAACAGCTGTCGTCACTACCCTCAACACCCCAATGAGACCAAATCAAAAGAGGAAGAGGCGAACATCAATGTATTTTAGGGATCGGAAAAACACAAGGAGAAAACAGGGAATGCCATAACCATATTCAACAATGCCTATTGTAATTGAAGATTCACCAACTGTCAAAGGGGAAGAATCTCCCTCTAAAACCCCCATCACATATGAAAGAGGAAGTCCCAGATCTTCCGCCTGGAAGGAAAGAGTGCAACTACAGGACTCAAAAACAGCTCTACAAGAGGCACAAACTGTTCTACAAGAGACCCTAACTAAGCTACAGGAGACCGAAAAACTTGAGAAAAGGGTAGAAGAACAGCCAAAAGGGAAGGAGGAAACAACAGAGACTCAAGAACCTGACCCCAGCCTAGTTTATGCTCTTACTACAATCTTCCTGAGGGGGGAAATCATTCCACAAAAATTTGCAGTCCCACTTTTCTTTGAGTTGGAGAAAGAAAGGATAAGGAGCCATAGATGGATGCAAATCACCAAATCCAAGGGGGTAGAGGATATTGACCACATGGAGAACCAACTTAAAGAGATGGGTAGGGAGCTAAGTGCTGCAAGAAATAGAGAGGCAATTAGAAGAACTCACTTGGAAATAGAAAATGAGCTGCTAAGAAGACAACTGCACGAAAAGGAAACACAATTGGCACCACAATGCAAAACATCAAAAAAATCATATGGAGTATACGTCAAAGACCAGTGGTTACAGTTTTAGATCAAAACTTTGGCACAAAGAGGAAAAATTCCTTTTCAAGATTACAGAGAGTTCATGGACCTATGTGACCAAAGTTTAGTAGAAGACAAGGAAAATATAGCAGAGTTATATTTGCATAACATGGATCTCATTGATATGAACCTATGTGATTCCAATGCTAGGCTAGGGGACTTGCAGCTAATGGCCATGGCGTCATGGATGAATCATGAGGAGAAAAGGGCAACATAAATGAAAAAGTTGATGGAAAAAAGAGCAAAATGAACTCCTAATGATCATAGCTAAGCTATTAGACCCCATGGCTCTCATCAATACACACCAACTGCTTGCAAATAATCCTCAAAGTGTCCCTAAGTATGTCAACGATCAGGCTCAGGCCATTGCACATTTTGAGGACATGGAAAGATTACTTGGAGATGATTGTATTCATGCTTGTACGAGGAGGTGGAATACACTGCTACACAACCTACAGATAAGGGATTATCACTCCCCAGCAAGGATGAAAGAAGCATTAAGGAGAGTGCCACTGTACAAGCACTCTATGCAGAGTTTGAAGGTCAATTGGATTGGCCTCAAACTAAGTCCCCCACTGCTGCTAGGACTGCTAGAGGGCAAAAAAGAGGAAGAAGAACAATAGCAGTGGGAAGAAGTGGATAGAAAGGCATGATTCCATGATAAAGAATAGGATCTCACATCAGAAGCATGGGATGTCAGGGAGGTCATCAGGGCCATCAAAGATGAGGAGGTGGACTAGATGCTCAGAGGATAAGCAACACATTTAGTAGGGGGGTGATGATGAGCCCCATAATTGGGGAATTATATGGGCTCATTTTGCCTCCTAACTTAGCTTATTCCACCATTATCATTATCTTATTGCATGTTTTTTATTATATTTATGCTAATAGAGTGAGTTGGGTTGGTCATTATGCCATGGAGTCTAATGTGTGCTTACTGCAGATTTTTGGTCAATTTTGGAGACAAAGTCAAAGATTTAATAGACATTTGGCAGAAAATATTTGAAGAAAACAAGGGAGAGGATTTATATGAGGGTTTCCACCTCATTTATGACTCCATACCTCAAATTCTCCTTCAAGAAGCTCAGAGCACAAGCAGCCACATCAATGCACCAAAGAGGCAGCCGAGGAAGTGGAGATAACTTCTGTCTATCTCACGTTTTGGGAGCCAAGCTGCCCTGATTTTAAGGAAGTTGTTGGGAGCTTTAGCTGTATAAGTAGAGAGGCCTAGGGCCTCATCAAATTGTTGAATGTTAGTCAAATTTTTGAAGTTTTGTTGCATTTTTTCTCTCCTCAACTTCGAGCTTACTTTTGTTGACAGTTTCATGTAATCCTATTATTTTTTTTTTAATGAAGATGAGATCTTGTTCGAGCTAGCACTAGGTTACCTTAGAGGGCTGAATCTCTTGGGTTAGGGCCCAATCGAAGCAGCGACGCACCTCTTGTCTTGTATTTATATGCTTTGTTTCAGTTTATGAATTAGTTGTTGTTAGATAGATTTCTTTCTTAGTTAAGAATAGGTTGCTTTTGGTGATTTAAAAGGTTGTTTCCATTTCAGTTTGTTGTAGCAAGTTGAACAGTGATAGGAAAAAGATATAGAAAGGCCATCAAAAGAGCCTTGGCCTCCTTTCCTCCCTATGGGACAATGAACTAAGGCCAAGACCCTCTTGCCGCCACAAAAAAACACAGATTTGTCTTCTCTATAGGATTTCTAGTGTTGCAGTTTTTTAGAAGGTTCATCTTTTGTTGTAGATCTATTTCCCCATGCTCATTTTTGTCTTTGCAATACATTTCCTTCAATGCTTCCTTTCCATATAGCATTGTGCAACATTTATTTTCCTAGATCAAAATTTAGCTTACCTTGATGCAAAGTTTTGTTTTTTTGGTTTAGCTAGTTTCTTTGCTTGCTTAATCTCAGTGTTTGATTTTTAGTTCTCTAGCAATACATCTCCACTCACAATAGGTCAACCAATTAGCCATAACCATCTCTCTTTGATCTATGTTCCATAGGTCATCCAAAGTCCCTCACAAATCTGCATTAATTTTTTTTCACTTTTCTCATAAGCTTTCCTCTCTTTCTTTGAACAAGTACAACCATCTTTCTCTTCCCTAATCCTTCTTGATGAACCGTAGACACCTTAACACATCCTCCTAGCCATCGGCTACCCTTTCCACTCGTTTTCCTACCTCTAGAACCCTTTAAAAGATCTTTTGGCATTCTCCTATAGACTTCTTGTAGACCTCTTGTAGATCCCTTGCAACCTCTTGTAGATTTTCCTGTAGGTGTCTTTTCGAAGATCGATTGCAGGAAAAGCCTCTAGAAAGGCACCTGGGCCCTCCTAGGATCCATCCACATCTTCCTAGACCTCTGAAAACTCCAAAGTCGCCCTCCATCACCACCTAATCACTGCCACATTCCTAAATAAATAAATTACGTGCATGGCAATTTCACCTAAAAAAACATAAAAATAGAAAAAGATGTATTTTTCTCATTTCCTTCTAGAAATAGCTTGAATAGATGTTGTTTGCTTCCTAGATTAAGTAATAGCATTCATTTCATGGTTTTTCATCTCTCTTTCTGCAAAAATAGGATTAGTTGGTTAATTAGGGTTTACTAGGTTTACTTTGCATTTCAGTCTTCTTTCTCTTTCTGCAAGTAGAGTAGCCTCTATAGAGTAATATTTCCTTTCTTTCATTACATATAAAGCTTCTTCTGGAATTCATAGAAGTTGGCTTGAGCTCATAGCGATCTTGCGTCGACTGACCAAGTGATAGCCTCCAGTAAGAACTAGTACTTGTGTATACAACACCGTCGCTTCCAAGTTTGTTACGAACTATCGGGTTGATAAAAGCAAAGTAGGAAGCCCATGAGTTGCCACATTATTGCTACAATACTGGTGCTCACCAATAGGGATCAAATCTATCAAGGTGAAAACCTATTTTTTGATGCAAAATTTAAGGAAAATTTTGTATCTCGAGAGATTTGATCCCTCTGTGTGTGTGAGTTAAGATGGATCTAGGCTAGTTTGAATTGCATACAGTAACACAAAATTTGTTGAATTCATTTTAAATATGTTAAATATCTATAAGATTAATATGGTAATTATAATTTTAAATTTGCTCAGTTAAATTGAGATGATAAAGAATTTTAATAAATTGAATGATGAAATATGATAAAATTTTTGAATGAAAAATAATAATGCAATAATTTTGAATTATAGAAAATATGAATAATAAAAATGCAAACAACTACAAATAGTCACGCTTGTAACTTTTCCATCTCTACAGATCGATCATATGAAAAGGGTGATTGAAATGATGGATCATTCTAATCTTTAATTCCAACTATTGTATTAAATGCCATACCTTATCTCTGTTTCTCTCCAATATTAATAGTACCTTTCTCCAAATTCAATCATTGTGACTTTTGGAGCATTAAACCCCAACTAAGTTTCAATGGTAGTTGTTCTCTATTACCTATTTTGAATGCAAAGTGACTAACAATGTTGAATGATGAAAAATGGGATTAATAAGAATATAGCCAATTACAAATAGTTTATTGTTTCAAGAAGCAAACATTTCAGGTAAGTGAACATTTAATTTAACATGAAAATACAAGTGTGTTATTTATGGTTCAATTATTGTAACACAGAAATTAGTGCATGTTGTCAATAATTGTTTTTGCCTACATTGAAATAAATGCACATCATATATGATACATCTAGTTAATGTATATCATGCATATAGTTAATGTACATCTATATCTCTCCATCCCTACTTCTCCCCCCGTCTCTCTCTTCCCCTCCCTCTCTCATTTGTCTCTATATCTCACCCCCTCAAACATACAGACTTTGTCTCTCTCTATCCCTCTCTTATTACTTCCCCTCTTGCCCCACCTTTCTCTCTCTATATATTTAATTTTGCCTCCTCCTCTCCCCCCATCCAATTCCATCTCTCTCTCTCTCCCTCTCCTTCTCTCTGCAGTCCTCCCCCTCCTCCTTCCTCTCTCTCCCTTTCTCTATCACCTCCCTCTATTGCTCTCCCCATCACTCTCTCTCTCTCTCCACACTATAATCCACTAATATATATTGAAATTATGCAATCCATCAATATTCACTAAAATCAATGCAATCAATTAATTCAATCACACTCATACTAATGTATTAATTGAACATTAAGATGAGTATTTTCTATACATTTTAATGGTATAATGTTCACTATGAGATACCTATATAATTCCTTCCATATTCAACATATTGACATGTGGCACATTAAAACATAGTAGTCAATTACAAATAGCTTATAAATTCAATAAGAAATTTTTTTAGGTGAGTGAACATTTTAGTTAAGATGAAAATTCAAGCATGTTATTTATAGTTACCTCTCATTTCCTCTCTCTATCTATCTCTTTCTCTATCCCCTACAATACATCTATCCCCTGAATCTCTCTATATCACTCCTTGAACATATATATAAACTAATTAATTTTTTCTTTAAATATAAAATATTTATAATAAAATTTAACTTAAAATTCTATCTTTTCAATTTTATTAATTAATTTTCTTTAATATTAATGAATTTACGTTACATGATATCAAAATTAATTAAAAAAATATCTAGAATTTTACTATATTTAAAAGAATAAAAGTTAATACTAATCCCAGATTCCATTTATCATCATTACCTTTTATAAAACACCCCATTGATTCCAATTAAAGAAATACATAAATATCATAAAGAACGAACCATATACTCTTCTTTCATTTTCGGATCAACTTCTTAAAGGATTTGGAATTCCAGTTCATATTTAAATTAGCAAAGTATTTTATTTATAATAGATAAAAAGCTATATTTTGTGAATTTTTTAATCTTTCGTAAAATTATATTAAATTATTATAAAAAATAATAATATTTTTATATAAATATATAATATCAATAGTGTAATGTTTGAATTCTGTCGCAAATATATAATCTTACAAAATCTAATACCGACTGGTTCTAAGTTGAAAATCTTTTTTAGATGACCAAGAAAATAGATATCTAGGTACAAACTGAATAGGGCTTTTGTAATGGATGGTATCGCATTTCCACAGTACGCAGATTATGCCTCTATTTAGTTTAAGTATTAAAATTTATCATGGTTACACAGAAAAGAAATCAGTTAATTATAGTTTATTATTATTTTTAAAATTTAAAATTAATAATTAATATTATTTGTTTTAACAAAAAATGATTGGTTATATTAGAAGAAAGTTTTGCCAGTATGGTTTCATCCTGAAAAATCCCAATTTATCTGTTGACAAAAATAATTTTACTAGTACATATGGTTCCATCCTAAGAGATCCATAATTTATCAAAATCAGATATATTATCCAATATTCTCATTAGAGTTGCTTACAAATCAGTCATACATAATATGTAAACTATTAACTATATATATCTTTGATAGATTCATCACAAAAATATCCGAAACGTTAACACAAAATATAACTGGAATCTACGTTATGATTCAATTAGATTTCTCCAATATGGAATCTACGTTATGATTCAATCTATAAAAGCTTTTAGGTTTCAGTTTTGGTTTTTAACGTAGGTTTTACTAATTAAGTTAAAAATAATAGATTTTAATATTTAGAGATTTAAAATATTAATTTAGTTTAAACATTAAATTAAAATAAATTTTCATTTTTAGATTTAAAATATTAATTTGGTTTAAAATATTTAGCTTAAATATTAATAGCTAGCTTGAACATTAAGATTATTATTTATTTGATTTGATTTGATTGATATATACTTATGGAGGTATGGAGCTACTATAGGATATTTAATGCCCCCAACATGACATGGGGTTTTATAACCTTATATAACACGCCGTGCTTGTTTTTTTTCTCTCTATCACCGCCTGCTGTTTATGGGGATTATAAAAAAACCTTATGTCAGGGGCATTAGAATATCTTATATGTCTCACAAATAAAACAGCTATGAAAATATTATGTACTGGATTATAGGTATTTATAATAATTTATTATATTTATTTGTTATATTTATGATTGAATTTATAAAACAGAATTGGCGCGGATATACTTCTGCGGTGATATTATATCTGGGGCTTTGAATCCCTCTCCGTCACGTGATTTGTTATATTTGTTATATTTGTGGCTTTGAATCTCGCTCTTCATGCTCAGTACTAATAACACAGACAGGTTAGGACGCCGACCTGAGTTATCACACACACAGCGACACTTTGTTATAACGCACCCGCCGATTTTCCAATGCATATCACTGAAGCTTACTGTGTGAGTATATACATCGTGTCCGCAAACTGATTGGTTGACCTCGCTCTACGACGCGCGTTTGGCTTCCAAATCAACGCATTCACAAACGCAATTGCATTCACTGCAAGGTGGTCGTTCTACAGTAAACTTTTGTGCGGTTGAAATCTCGTGATTTTTCAATGTCAACGCAATTGCATTCACTGCAAGGTGATCGTTCTTTTGTTCGGTGCGGTCGAAATCTCGTGATTTTTCAGTGTCAACGCAATTGCATTCACTGCAAGGTGATCGTTCTTTTGTTCGGTTGAAATCGAATATTCGGGAAATCCACGGGCACCGTTAATTTTTGACGGCGCCCATGTCTTTTCGGATTCCCCAATGACATGGGTTGTTTAACTGCGTCTATGTCTTTTTTCGAGAATATTCAGAAATCAGCAATAGACTTAAGCTCACTGCATTTTTTTATTTTTACAATAGATTTTTGTGTGATTCAAATCTCTTTCTTTTATTTTGTCTAGTTGTCTAAAGTTTTTTTTACAGTGGAATTTTACCATTAAGATGGTAAACCATGAAACGCCCAAAATTTTTTCAATCTAAATTTTCTAAAATTTCTGACAAATTTTATCATAATCTTGCTAGAATTTCCATTGCTTTTCAGGGACTAAGCTTTGAATCTTTTGATCCAGCCCTTAACTAACCCTAGCCACAACATAGTCACAATTTATGGAGGCTTAATCCTGCTGTAATTTCCATTACTTTCAGGGATTAGTCTTTGAATCTTTTAATCCAGCCCTTAACTAACCCTGGCCACAACATAGTCACAATTTATGGGGCATAGTCTAATTTATAGAAGAAATGGCTTTTTTCACAATTATTTTTCTGGTTAAATTTAATCTCAACTTTAGAATCATTTGATCCAGCCAGTAACTAAGGTTAGCTACAACTTAGTCACAATTTATCCAGCCTAGTCTAACTTATAGACGAAATGACATTTTTCACAATTATTTTTTTGGTTAATTTTAATCAAAATCTAACACAAATTTTTAAAAACATGAGCTTAAATTAGTTAATCTTCACAATTCAAGTGTCTGAAAAGTTTTCAAGGGTGCTAAATCCATTTATACATTCAAAAGTCTATTTTAAACAACAAAAAACTTAAAATGCTATTGCCAAATTTTACTAACTTCCATGGAAAAAACTATTTAATTTATAAATTAAACTAACCAACTTCTACAAAAACTACTAACAAAGAGTGCAGAGTCGTCTATAAAATTCGTCATAGCAAAGAGAATGATTTCAGTTCCCGGATGAATTCCAGTGAGGTAATAGCAGCCATCATGGTGGAAACCGTTTAGTCTTTTCGTAATTTAATTAATCTTAACCTAGCCTTCCACCAAATCTACAACCTGTGACTATGAGATTAGTCGCCAACGAAATGTCCAAGGGTATTTGTTAGCGGATAGATTCGTACCCGTCGACAAAAGAATCGTCAATTCCATAGAATCATCGCCCTAATAATGATATAAGATTCTTTTTATCTCCGAACATCAAATTCATTGAAAGGGGTTCTGGTTGTATTTTACCATGCTGCGGTCGGAATTGTAATTTCTTTTCTCCTAATCGTAGAAGATAAATTGGTTAGGGTACCATGTAGTTTTCTATATCTAAGATTAAGTTTAATTGACTATATAGTGATATGAGGTTCAACGGTAAGTTTTCTAGGTGTAACTATGGAGATGATCTAGTTGAGTATATATATGACCTGTTGTGTCTTGGCTAGAAGAGTAGGTCACTCAAATCTCATTGAGTATATATATGCCCTGTTGTGTCTTGCCTAGAAGAGTAGGTCACCCCATAGTCGAAGCCTCAGCTTGTTGAGGCATAGGTTTCCTGCTATTGTGAGGCTTGCAGGCTGTTGCACCTAGCCTAGGTTTATAATGGCAGCTACTTAAATTTGATCCTGGGTAACTAAAAAAATAAAAAATTAACTGACCTAACAAAGTTAAAATTAGCTTAATCCTATAATTTAATTAATTAAATATGATTAATAAATATATTAGGAATTATGTTATATTAAAATTAGTTAATTAGAAAAAATAATATAATATATTTAAAATAATGATAAAATAATCTGAAAGAATATTTAGCATTATTAATATAAATCACAAAAATTCTCAGGTTTAACCGTTATAAATAATAATTATAAAATGTTTATATTAAATATAATTAATATTAATTAATATTTTTAATATTAAAAAGTTATTACTAAGATAACATGAGTATGAACATGAGATATTATAAAGCCTGAGTCTTATAAGTGATGAGTATTAGTATAAATATAATATTATAATATTAAAAAATAATATTAATATTATTATTATAAATAATTATTATTTTTGTATAATAAAAATATTACATTAAATTAAAACATGATATGTAATTAAAATAAAACAGGTATCAATATAAATTAATATTAAATAATATTAAAATGCAATAATATTATATTATTATTATAAATAAATATTATTTTTTATAATAAAAAATAATATGATTATGTAATTAAAATAATAAATTCTTTCAGATGTATAAGAATTAAAATTTAAAATATAATATATTAAGAATTCAATATTTATATAAAAAAATTAATTCATTCAATAATAATGAATAAATCTATTATATTAATAATAAATAATCTATTCATATAATTATTGTGGTCTATATACCAAGAAGGTATATAATTATGATTATTAAATTTATTACTAGGATTTGTACTAGATGTTGCAAACGTCGGTAACATATGGAAGAAAAGCATAGATGAAGAGAGATGTGATATGTTATTGTGATCTAATTATTTCTCAATTTGGAATTATTTCCTTTGTAATATAAATTTCTCCCTCCACACTTAGAAATGTTGAGTGATATATAAATATCAACTTTACAATAGGTTTACCAAGGCCTCCATAAACTTACATAACCTTTTGGAATTTGGCCCTTTGGTCACTCCCTAGTTTGAACAAGGTATACTTGCTGTTTCGACATACCTAATGTTTTAGGTCATACTCACAAACCACTTAGATTTGCAACCATGAATATGATAAGCTTAATTCCTTGAGTGCAAACATTTGTCCATGAGTTCAAATTGGAGGTTAACTTTGGAAGCAATTATCTTATATGCATTCCCAAAAATTTAAGTGTTTCTTGTCAATGAATACCAAAAAAACATATCTTATAGGTTATTATGTTTGGGCATTTCGAAAGGAACTGCAACCTATGAGATACATCCATATGAGAGCCAAAAATGTCACAATTAGAATTATGTTTACTTTTATCCATTACTTTTCATATTCCCATAAGCTTGGCTTTGCAAAAAATTATAGTTATAGCATAATTGTGTTTGGTCATTGATCCAAAACATACAATCATTATCTGCATTTTTATTTAGTGGGTTTATCAAACAAGTTGAAGTGGAAAAGTTGTAATCACAAACTGATGGATATATGCAACATCCTGACTACAAAATAGAACAAAAGGTACCCACTTGTATTATGCATCTATAAAAGAATTTTTTTATATTTTGAAAGATAACCATCATGATGTTCATGAATTGGCTGAATCCATCAAAGTTTTTATTTTGAATTGGTCATTTAAAAAATGCTCTTGGTAGAGAGGATTTGAGTGCTTTTATAATGTTGAGAATAATATTTTTCCCAAATTATTTAAAGACTAGTGACAAATTTGATGATTTTAAGGCATGTGAGGAGATTTGAGTGATTCTAAACATCTAAATTCAAGTATATATTTAGTGAGTTCAAAGAGTATCCAACTAATGTTGAATAAATTTCAGCGCCTTGGGGCTTCTAATAATGATTTTCTATTGTTATTTGGAAGTTGAGGACCATAATCTATGTGTTGTCAAGTCATGTTCAAAAGG
>APFE031032871.1:72685-112718 GCA_000404065.3 Pinus taeda | reverse complement strand
ATATTTTTGTTTTTTAACAAAAAATGATTGGTTATATTAGAAGAAAGTTTTGCCAGTATGGTTTCATCCTGAAAAATCCCAATTTATCTGTTGACAAAAATAATTTTACTAGTACATATGGTTCCATCCTAAGAGATCCATAATTTATCAAAATCAGATATATTATCCAATATTCTCATTAGAGTTGCTTACAAATCAGTCATACATAATATGTAAACTATTAACTATATATATCTTTGATAGATTCATCACAAAAATATCCGAAACGTTAACACAAAATATAACTGGAATCTACGTTATGATTCAATTAGATTTCTCCAATATGGAATCTACGTTATGATTCAATCTATAAAAGCTTTTAGGTTTCAGTTTTGGTTTTTAACGTAGGTTTTACTAATTAAGTTAAAAATAATAGATTTTAATATTTAGATTTAAAATATTAATTTAGTTTAAACATTAAATTAAAATAAATTTTCATTTTTAGATTTAAAATATTAATTTGGTTTAAAATATTTAGCTTAAATATTAATAGCTAGCTTGAACATTAAGATTATTATTTATTTGATTTGATTTGATTGATATATACTTATGGAGGTATGGAGCTACTATAGGATATTTAATGCCCCCAACATGACATGGGGTTTTATAACCTTATATAACACGCCGTGCTTGTTTTTTTTCTCTCTTATCACCGCTCTGCGTGTTATATGGGGTTATAAAACCCTATGTCAGGGGCATTAAATATCTTATAGTCTCACAAATAAAAACAGCCTATGAAAATATATATGGTACTGAAATTATATTTTAATTTTATAATAATTTATTATATTTATTTGTTATATTTATGATTGAATTTATAAAACAGAATTGGCGCGGATATACTTCTGCGGTGATATTATATCTGGGGCTTTGAATCCCTCTCCGTCACGTGATTTGTTATATTTGTTATATTTGTGGCTTTGAATCTCGCTCTTCATGCTCAGTACTAATAACACAGACAGGTTAGGACGCCGACCTGAGTTATCACACACACAGCGACACTTTGTTATAACGCACCCGCCGATTTTCCAATGCATATCACTGAAGCTTACTGTGTGAGTATATACATCGTGTCCGCAAACTGATTGGTTGACCTCGCTCTACGACGCGCGTTTGGCTTCCAAATCAACGCATTCACAAACGCAATTGCATTCACTGCAAGGTGGTCGTTCTACAGTAAACTTTTGTGCGGTTGAAATCTCGTGATTTTTCAATGTCAACGCAATTGCATTCACTGCAAGGTGATCGTTCTTTTGTTCGGTGCGGTCGAAATCTCGTGATTTTTCAGTGTCAACGCAATTGCATTCACTGCAAGGTGATCGTTCTTTTGTTCGGTTGAAATCGAATATTCGGGAAATCCACGGGCACCGTTAATTTTTGACGGCGCCCATGTCTTTTCGGATTCCCCAATGACATGGGTTGTTTAACTGCGTCTATGTCTTTTTTCGAGAATATTCAGAAATCAGCAATAGACTTAAGCTCACTGCATTTTTTTATTTTTACAATAGATTTTTGTGTGATTCAAATCTCTTTCTTTTATTTTGTCTAGTTGTCTAAAGTTTTTTTTACAGTGGAATTTTACCATTAAGATGGTAAACCATGAAACGCCCAAAATTTTTTCAATCTAAATTTTCTAAAATTTCTGACAAATTTTATCATAATCTTGCTAGAATTTCCATTGCTTTTCAGGGACTAAGCTTTGAATCTTTTGATCCAGCCCTTAACTAACCCTAGCCACAACATAGTCACAATTTATGGAGGCTTAATCCTGCTGTAATTTCCATTACTTTCAGGGATTAGTCTTTGAATCTTTTAATCCAGCCCTTAACTAACCCTGGCCACAACATAGTCACAATTTATGGGGCATAGTCTAATTTATAGAAGAAATGGCTTTTTTCACAATTATTTTTCTGGTTAAATTTAATCTCAACTTTAGAATCATTTGATCCAGCCAGTAACTAAGGTTAGCTACAACTTAGTCACAATTTATCCAGCCTAGTCTAACTTATAGACGAAATGACATTTTTCACAATTATTTTTTTGGTTAATTTTAATCAAAATCTAACACAAATTTTTAAAAACATGAGCTTAAATTAGTTAATCTTCACAATTCAAGTGTCTGAAAAGTTTTCAAGGGTGCTAAATCCATTTATACATTCAAAAGTCTATTTTAAACAACAAAAAACTTAAAATGCTATTGCCAAATTTTACTAACTTCCATGGAAAAAACTATTTAATTTATAAATTAAACTAACCAACTTCTACAAAAACTACTAACAAAGAGTGCAGAGTCGTCTATAAAATTCGTCATAGCAAAGAGAATGATTTCAGTTCCCGGATGAATTCCAGTGAGGTAATAGCAGCCATCATGGTGGAAACCGTTTAGTCTTTTCGTAATTTAATTAATCTTAACCTAGCCTTCCACCAAATCTACAACCTGTGACTATGAGATTAGTCGCCAACGAAATGTCCAAGGGTATTTGTTAGCGGATAGATTCGTACCCGTCGACAAAAGAATCGTCAATTCCATAGAATCATCGCCCTAATAATGATATAAGATTCTTTTTATCTCCGAACATCAAATTCATTGAAAGGGGTTCTGGTTGTATTTTACCATGCTGCGGTCGGAATTGTAATTTCTTTTCTCCTAATCGTAGAAGATAAATTGGTTAGGGTACCATGTAGTTTTCTATATCTAAGATTAAGTTTAATTGACTATATAGTGATATGAGGTTCAACGGTAAGTTTTCTAGGTGTAACTATGGAGATGATCTAGTTGAGTATATATATGACCTGTTGTGTCTTGGCTAGAAGAGTAGGTCACTCAAATCTCATTGAGTATATATATGCCCTGTTGTGTCTTGCCTAGAAGAGTAGGTCACCCCATAGTCGAAGCCTCAGCTTGTTGAGGCATAGGTTTCCTGCTATTGTGAGGCTTGCAGGCTGTTGCACCTAGCCTAGGTTTATAATGGCAGCTACTTAAATTTGATCCTGGGTAACTAAAAAAATAAAAAATTAACTGACCTAACAAAGTTAAAATTAGCTTAATCCTATAATTTAATTAATTAAATATGATTAATAAATATTAATAGCATATGTTATATAAAATTTATTATATTATTAAAAATAATATTATATTATTAAAATAATGATATAATAATCTGAAAGATTATTTCTTATTAATATAAATCACAAAATTCTTGAGGTTTAACTGTATAAATTAATATTAAAATGTATTATTAATATTAATTATATTAATAATATTTTTAATATTAAAAAGGTTATTATATTATTACATGAGTATTAATTAGTATATTAACCTGAGTATAAGTATGAGTATTAGTATAATATTAATAATTATAAATATTAAAATATAATATTATTATTATTATTATATAATTATTATTTTGTATATAAAAAATTATTACATTAAATAAAATTATTATGTATTAATAATTTAACATGAGTATAATATAAATTTCATAATTATAAATATTAAATAATATAGTTTGATATTATTATAATAATATTTTTTTATAATAAAAAATAATATATGTTATGTATTATAATAAATTCTTTCAATATGTATAAGAATTAAAAAATTTAAAATAATATTATTAAGATCAATAATTATTAAGTATTATTCATTCAATATATGATAATCTATTTTATTAATAATAAATAATCTATTCATATAATTATTGTGGTCTATATACCAAGAAGGTATATAATTATGATTATTAAATTTATTACTAGGATTTGTACTAGATGTTGCAAACGTCGGTAACATATGGAAGAAAAGCATAGATGAAGAGAGATGTGATATGTTATTGTGATCTAATTATTTCTCAATTTGGAATTATTTCCTTTGTAATATAAATTTCTCCCTCCACACTTAGAAATGTTGAGTGATATATAAATATCAACTTTACAATAGGTTTACCAAGGCCTCCATAAACTTACATAACCTTTTGGAATTTGGCCCTTTGGTCACTCCCTAGTTTGAACAAGGTATACTTGCTGTTTCGACATACCTAATGTTTTAGGTCATACTCACAAACCACTTAGATTTGCAACCATGAATATGATAAGCTTAATTCCTTGAGTGCAAACATTTGTCCATGAGTTCAAATTGGAGGTTAACTTTGGAAGCAATTATCTTATATGCATTCCCAAAAATTTAAGTGTTTCTTGTCAATGAATACCAAAAAAACATATCTTATAGGTTATTATGTTTGGGCATTTCGAAAGGAACTGCAACCTATGAGATACATCCATATGAGAGCCAAAAATGTCACAATTAGAATTATGTTTACTTTTATCCATTACTTTTCATATTCCCATAAGCTTGGCTTTGCAAAAAATTATAGTTATAGCATAATTGTGTTTGGTCATTGATCCAAAACATACAATCATTATCTGCATTTTTATTTAGTGGGTTTATCAAACAAGTTGAAGTGGAAAAGTTGTAATCACAAACTGATGGATATATGCAACATCCTGACTACAAAATAGAACAAAAGGTACCCACTTGTATTATGCATCTATAAAAGAATTTTTTTATATTTTGAAAGATAACCATCATGATGTTCATGAATTGGCTGAATCCATCAAAGTTTTTATTTTGAATTGGTCATTTAAAAAATGCTCTTGGTAGAGAGGATTTGAGTGCTTTTATAATGTTGAGAATAATATTTTTCCCAAATTATTTAAAGACTAGTGACAAATTTGATGATTTTAAGGCATGTGAGGAGATTTGAGTGATTCTAAACATCTAAATTCAAGTATATATTTAGTGAGTTCAAAGAGTATCCAACTAATGTTGAATAAATTTCAGCGCCTTGGGGCTTCTAATAATGATTTTCTATTGTTATTTGGAAGTTGAGGACCATAATCTATGTGTTGTCAAGTCATGTTCAAAAGGGCATGTATAGTATGGAGTTAAGTTGTGTTAGAATGTCGACTGTTAATGTGGTTTATGTAATATTATTTTTGTAAGCACTGTATTAAATATCCTAAAGCTTTTTTCTTCAATAAACCCTTCTCTTGTTGATCGAGATGAGTGTTAAATAGTGTTATTTCTTGAAAAAGTAAGGGTATAATAAAAAAATTCCTACTTCCATGTACATTTTGATTAAGTCAAACATTGAGATTACTACTCTTTAGTGTTATGAATAATTTTGCAAATTCATTGAGTTCTAAGGAGAAACATATGGGATTTTTCTTTTGAAAAGATGGGAGCATATCTAGTTTCTAGTTATAAATACAATGTAAAGAGGTGCTAAACTCCATTATTATGCAGATTAATAGTTGGCAGTTTAAGGTGCTATAGAATATCTCAAACTATTGACAAATTAAGTTTGGGAAGATTTAGAAAATTAAAACCAACTAACTCGGTTTACATCTAATCCTTCCCTAATTTGAAGGAAATAAGAATTCATGGTGTTCTCTCGTGCATAGTTCTATAGAGGCACTCATCTAGGCTTTTTAGTGATCAATATATTTTACCTAAATTCCCAGCTTAGTTTTATAATCAACCATAACCCTTTGAAGAGATCCTAAATACCAAACAAATTTAGGTTCTTTGAGAAATCGAGAAGCCAAAATAGAGTGTAACTAAAAAATTCACAACTTTAAACCTATAAAGCAAGTGAAATCAGTTACCACACGAATTTTTACTGTATACCATAAGAAACCAAGCATGTAAGCACTCAAAACTACTTTCACATAAATTGAAAAAATTCATCCATTTCTATTCAATCATAGTTCATTATGCTTCTCTAAAGATAAGAAATATATCCTCTCAAGCGCCCATAATGTGTAGTCTATCCTTATGGAATGCTTACCTTTAAGACCTATTGCACTCCTTGTTGAGATCTACAACTGCAATGATGAATGCAAATGCATCGTACACACTGTGGAAGAGGTTACCATCCTACTTGCTCATCTAATGCCTGGAATGCTAAAGCGAATGACTCATACCCTATGCATCCTACTATCTTAGGATTGTTTAACAAATCACTGCCATGGGTGTCATCAGGGCATTTTGTATGTGGGTGAAGAGGATGGAAAGGGAATTGGAAAATCTTGAGGGGCAACATATAGAGAGGATTAAAAGGAAACTGTGAATCTGAAGGGTGAAATAATAACCGTCATAAAATATCATGGGGTGATAAATTGGTAGGGTTGTTCATGGTATGTTGTCAGTTCAAAGAATGAATAACATGAGTGATGGAACATAACTCTATAAGATGAGGATAGTTATAGATTTTCATGCCTTTCTTTTATGAAATTAGTGTAACCATCTCAATATTTCAAAGTTATTGGAGTCATTTCAGGATCTCAAGAAAAACAAAATTATCTTGCAGCATGAAAGATAACATCGTAATAACAATTTAGAACCTAAATTATGGTATTTATTACATCAACATGGTCTTAAAGAATAATTTTCAACAACACAAATTCATGACTTCAACTAAGGCATATGGCTTCCTTTACACACTTGAGTCAACCAGTATCAAGTAGCCATATTGAGGAAAATAAAATAAAATATATCTAGTGAGCATGTGATGCGATTTCTATATTTTTTGGAAGTTGAGTTATCTAATGGCCATAGGAAAAAATAAATCAAAGGAAACTGGGATACACACAAGTGCCAGTGCTAAAATTCCTTGAAAAGTTACGTCTCGTCCAAAAATATGATTTTATGAATGTGGACACCTTCACATTCCCATATGTTGTCACCATATCAGTTTCTACATCACCCAACTATGAAGCAATTAGACCATAGAGTGTCCAAAAAATAGGGGTTCCCTAGTAGTACCATCTCCACCATATAGGCATTTTTTGTTCAATACATAGCCAAAAAATTGAATTTATTGGGATCACTCAATCCAAGTGGATTTTCAACTACAGTCAGCATTGCAATTCAAATAAATGTTACACGAACAATTTGATGAAAATAATAATATTTGAGAAAAAGGCCTCGTTAATTCAGGAATAACGAAACCACGAAAGAGATTCCATCAAGAATAAAGAGTTGATGAAATTATTGGACCAATATGGTAATTTGGAGTCATAGCTACTGTCAGCATTCCAAAATAGGTAAAGTATAGAAAAGTGGAAAACATGATGAAAAAGAATCAGAATAACTTGGCAGTTGTCCACTGGAAATAAATCATAGAATAGACCAAGATGGCATATATTACACACGACATAAAAAATAAGGCACCTTAATTGCAACCTTCATATGTTGTTAGTTCAAAGAATGAATAATATGAGTGATGGAACAAATCTCTATAAGATGAGGATATATATAGATTTGCATGCATTTCTTTTATGAAAATAGTGTAACCAATGTCGTATTGCAAAGTGATTGGAGTCATTTCAAGATCTCAGAGAAAACAAGATTATCTTGCAGCATGAAAGATAACATCTTAATAAAAATTTTGAATCCAAATGATGGTATATTACACCAACATCATCATAAAGAATAGTTTTTAATAACACAAATTCATGACTTCAGCTGAAGCATATGGTTTCTTGTACACACTTGAGTCAAACAATATCTAATAATCATATTGAGGAAAATAACCTAAAATATATCTAGTAAGCATGTGATGCAATTTCTATCTTTTTTGAAAGTTGAGTTGTCTGATGGCCAGAGAAAACAATAAATCAAAGACAACATAGCAAAGAATAAATCAAAGACCATAGGGATACACATAAGCACCAGTGCTAAAATTCCCCAAAAGTTGTGTCTCAACACAAAATATGATTTTATGAATGTGGACACCCTCAAATTCCCATCTGCTATCACCATCTTAGTTTCTACATCACCCAATTGTGAACAAATCAGACCATAGAGTTTCTAAGAAATAGGGGTTCCCCAGTAGTACCATATCCACCATATAGTCATTTTTTCTGTTCAATACACAAACAAAAGATTGACTTTATTAGGATCACTCAATCCAAGCGCATTGTTAACTATAGTAAACATTGCAATTCAAATACATGCTACATGGAAGAATTGATGAAGAGAATAATAATTGATAAAAAGGCCTTACATGTCCAGAAATTATGAAACCACGAAAGAGGTTCCATAAAGAATAAAAACATTTTGAAATGATTGCACCAATATGGTAATTTGGAGTCATATCTACTATTAGCATTCCAAAATAGGTTAAATATAGGAAAGTGAGAAGCATGATGAAAATGAACAAAAAGAACTTGGCAGCTATATAGTCAAAATAAATCAGAGAATAGACCAAGATGTCATAGATTACACATGGCATAAGAACATAAGGTACCTCAATTTCCACCTACATTGACTACAAGGATGGTCATTTGATAAATTTGATCTACATAATAAATTTATAATCTGACTAGTAGCTATTAACATTTAGCTTACTTGTCTAAGGGCATAAGGCAGCGCTGTATACATTCCAATAACTTTTTCCTTGTAAAAGACAATTCATTCAACCTCGAAAATTGATTGGGCACTAGATAGATTACTAACACCAAGGAAAAGTACAAAACAATACATTGATCCTAGAATATTCAGTAGATCTTGTTGTTTACCTCTACGACAAAACTTTGAAAGGTTTTAAGATAACATTAAGTAGTTGAAGCAAAATACAAGTTTAGAGAACATGGACCTTACTAGGCTTGCAGAGAACAACAAATAAATTTATCATGAGAACAATTATTAATTTAACTTGGAATAGATATGACAACCTGGATTCTTAATAGGCTAAGTGACTCTGTGGACTTTAAACATGTAATAGAGAATAAACTAATCAATAATAAATAAAACAAAATGTCAAACTGAGGTTGCTTCTAGTTTTGCATAAGAGGGTCCAAACTCTTTGTTCCAAGGTCCCAAATAGTAGGGCAACCACTGTAGTGAAGAAAAATCACACAACATTATAGTGCAGATTCCTCCAATATGACAAATGATGCTTCCAAATATATGCCATGTACTGAATGTTAAAGGGTTGTGCATATTGAGTTGGAAGATTTAGATTCTGCGAGCGAGGAGCAGGGGTGCTTAAATCTTTAATAAGAGCTTGATTCCATCTAAAAAGTAGCAAAACATAACAGTCAAATAAAAAAAGGCCTTACAAGTTGAGGAATAATGAAACCACAAAAGAGATTCCATAAACAATAAAATGCTGATGAAATGATTGCACTAATATGGTAATTTGGAGTCACAACTATTGTTAACATTTGAAAATAGGTAAAGTATAGAAAAGTGAAAAACATGATGCAAAAGAACCAGAAGAACTTGGTAGTTGTCCCCTTGAAATAAATAATACAATAGACCAAGATTGATCCAGATCTTGGGGGGAGGCCCTCGAGATCTGTAAGATTGAAATGGATTTTGGGAGAGAGGTCCCCAAGATCTAAGAAACTGAAATGCCAGAAGAAAAAGAGGAGAATGCCCAATAAAAAAAACCACAAAGAATATTTTTTATTACAACGGAGAATAATTGTAAGAGCTACATTATGGCGGACAAACTGTCCTTTTACAAAATGTGACTTGTTACTTATAGTATTTTTTTGTTACCATACCACAGGTCAATTCCATGGGTGAATGAATACCATGGGTGGATGTTGCAATACCACGAGTCAATTCTATGGGTGAATGAATACCATGTGTGGATGTCACAATACCATCGGCAAATACCATGGGTGAATGAATACCATGGGCGGATGTTACTTACAATACCATTGGTGGATGCCAATTACAATACCATGGGTAAATTCCATGGGTTGATGCCATTTTCCATTTGGATCATTCCTCAGTTCTTAAGAAAAAAAGGTCCCAATTGCATAAAGTTCCCTCCTATGAAGCCTTTGTTGAATATGAAGAGCCACTGAAGATAAGGGTTTCATGTGGTTAACCCATAACCATGATGAACAAAGATCCGAGGATAGAGATACCCTGTTATGCTTGTGACCAACTATGATTTTGACATTGTGTGGCCTAGAAAATGGACTTTGATGAAGTGTGGGTTTGGTGGATGACCCATAACCATGATGAATGAAGATCCAAGGATAGAGATACCCTGTAATGTTTGTGACCAATTGTGATACTGATAGTGTACAGCCTAGAAAATGGACTTTGCTGAATTGTGGGTTTGTGGATGACCCATAACCATGACAAATGAAGATCCGAGGATAGAGATATCCTGTAATTCTTGTGACCAACTGTGATACTAACAGTGTGCGACCTAGCAAATGAACTTCGATGATAAGGATTTTATGTGGTTGACCCATAACCGTGATGTTGGTTGTTGATGAAGTAGCAGGTGCCTACATAGCTTGAGGTGGGAGGGCACATCTCCAAAGAACCCAAGCCAAATGTTGCTATGATGAAACTGATGACTATGAACCAAGTGACTACTAAAGCAGGGTGGGAGGGCATGTCTCCAAAGGGAACTCGCTCCAAATGTTGCTCCAAAATTAAAATGGACATAACTCGGTCAATATCACTCAGAATATTTATTATAACCTATTTTTCAAAACAGAAGGATCATTTTGCATTTTCCCATGAGTTGGAAACCCTTATTTGGACACTCTAAAATCTTAGATTCATGCTGCAACAGTTACACTATCATAAAGGCTCTAAAAAAATAACTGATTTTAAATCAGCTATATCTCCCAGATCCGAACTCCGATTCGACCCATTTCTTTTTTGAAATTGGGTGATTTTTTGAGAGAAACTCAGATCTGTAATCATTGTTTTGAAATTAGTTACAAAAACTGAAAAAATAAAAAATATAAGATATTCGTTGTCCAACAGTTGTCGTTAGAAAACAATCTACAACATAGGTGATTTTAAATCAGTGATATCTCCCTCATCCGGACTCTCATTCGACCGATTCTTTTTTTGAATTTTGGTATTTTTTCACAAGGAATCCAGATCTAGTATTTGATTTTGTAAATTTTGTTCCAAATTTTTCAGATTTGATCTGCAAACTTGCCGCCCAAAAACATTTTTGCAAAAAAAATGAAAAAAGAAAAATTATTCCCACTTGGCCCAAGAAAATGCTTTGTGGAGGACGTAGCGCATGCCTGAATTTTGTTGAATATCATTAGAAAATTTGAAACTAAAATATGGATCAAATTCTCATTCCCATAAAATCGTAACCTGCTCTGATACCATGTGGAGGTTTACCGTTACACCAAAACCCGCAGATGTTAGTAAACATTCCAAACTAGTAACTAGGATCCCCAGGGTGGAAATTATGGATTCCATAGAGGTGTGGTGATTCTTCCAACACCCCCCCTCAAACACAACTCAGGGGAATCGAACCTAGGTCCAAGCTCTAATACCACTGATCTGGATCTTGGGGGAGACCCTCAAGATTTGAAAGATTGAAATGGATTTTGGGAGAGAGGTCCCCAAGATTTGAAAAATTGAAATGCCAAAAGAAAAAGAGGAGAATTCCCAATAAAGAAAACCACAAAGAATATTTTTTATTACAACGGAGAATAATTGTAAGAGCTACATTGTGCAGAAAAACTGTCCTTTTACAAAATGTGACTTGTTACTTATAGTATTTTTCAGTTATCATAACACGGGTCAATTTCATGGGTGAATGAATACCATGGGTGGATGTCACAATACCATAGGTCAATTCCATGGGTGAATGAATACCATGTGTGGATGTCACAATACCATGGGAAAATACCATGGGTGAATGAATACCATAGTTGTATGTTACTTACAATACCATGGGTGGATGCCACTTACAATACCATGGGTAAATTCCATGGGTTTGATGCCATTTTCCATTCGGATCAAAAATGTCACAGATTATGCACTGCATAAGAACATAAGACACCTCAATTTCCACATGCATTGATTACAAGGATGGTCATTCGATAAATTTGATCCCCATAACAAATTTATAATTTGACTAGTAGTTGTTGACATTTAGCTTACCTGTCCAAGGGCATAAGTCAGTGTTGAATACATTCCAATAACATTTTCTCTATAAAAGACAATTCGTTCAACCTCGACAATTAGATGCACACTTGATGAATTACTAACACCAAGGAAAATTACGACACAATACATTGATCCCAGAATATTCAGTACATCTTGTTGTTTACCTGTGTGAAATAACATTAAGAAGTATGAAGACAACATTGAGCAGTTGAGGCAAAATACAAGTTTAGAGAACATGGAATTTACTAGGCTTACGAGGAACAACAAATAATTTTTTCATGAGAACAACTATTAATTCAACTTGTAAGAGATATGAAAACCTTAATCCTCAATAGGCTAAGTGACTCACAGGACTTCAAACATGTAATCGACAATAAAATAATCAATAATAAAGAGAAAAAATGTCAAATTGAGGTTGCTTCCAGTTTTGCAGAAGAAAGTCCAACCTCTTTGTTCCAAGATTCCGAAAAATGGTCACAAACAGTAGGGAAACCGCTGTAGTGAGGAAAAACCGCACAACATTATAGTGTGGATTCCTCCAATATGATCAATGATGCTTCCAAAGAAAGGTCATGCACTGAACGTTGAAGAACTGTGATTACTGTGTTGAAAAATTTAGATCCTGCAAGCCAGGAATAAGGGTGTTTAACTCCTTAATAAGAGATTGATTCCATCTAAAAAGCAGCAAAACATAACAATTGAATAAGGTTTAAAAAATGTTGCAATAAGGAAACTAATGAATCTGACAGGGTGAAATAATAAACCTCATAAAATAACCTAGGGTGGTTTCAACAGTAACCTAGTTTTGTACATTAATACCCCTCCTAGGGCGGGTGGAAATATAAGGTGGGAAGTAATAACCAGCTCTTAAATTAGAATGTTTAAATATACTTCAGCATACAAAGTAACATTTCTTATTTAAAAATGTAAAAGACTTTGAAAAATATCATTTAGTTATGCTGAATATTGGTCAAATAATAATACATTCCGTGAAATTCCACATTGGCCTAAGCTTGCTACTATGATTATGAAATTGATAAATTGGAAGGATTGTTCATGGTATGTTGTCAGTTCAAAGAATGAATAATATGAATGATGGAAAAAGTTTCTACAAGATGAGGATAGTTATAGATTTTCATTCCTTGCTTTTATGAAAGTAGTGTAACCAACTTGTTATTGCAAAGTGATTTGAGTCATTTCAGGATCTCAAATATTTTTTTTTTTTTTATCTTGCAGCATGCAAGATAGAATCTTAATATCAATTGAGAACCCAAACAATGGTATTTATTACACCAACATAGTCATAAATATTTGTTTTCAATAACACAAATTGATGACTTCAACTAAGGCATATGGTTTCCTGTGCACACTTGAGTCAACTAGTATCAAGTAGCCATATTGAGGGAAATAGCATAAAATATATCCAATGAGCATGTGATGTGATTTCTATCTTTTTTAGAAGTTGAATTGTTTGATGGCCAGAGCAAAGAATAAATCAAAGGAAATGGGGATACACGTAAGCACCAATGCTACAATTCCCAAAAAGTTATGTCTCATTCTAAAATATGATTTTATGAATGTGGACACCCTCACATTCCCATCTGCGATCACCATCTCAGTTTCTACATCCCCCAACTGTGAAGCAATCAGACCATAGAGTGTCCAAGAAATAGGGGTTCCCCAGTAGTACCATCTCCACCATATAACCATTTCTATGTTCAGTACACAACCAAAAAATTGACTTTATTAGGATCACTCAATCTAAGGGGATTGTCAACTGCATTCAACATTGCAATTCAAATAAATGTTACATGGAAAAATTGATGAAGAGAATAATAATTGCGAAAAAGGCTTTATAGGTTGAGGAATAATGAAACCATAGAAGAGATTCCATAAATAATAAAAAAATGATTAAATGATTGCACTAATATGGTAATTTGGAGATACAACTACTGTCAGTATTCCAAAATAGGTAAAGTATAGAAAAGTGAAAAACATGATAATAAAGAACTAGAAGAACTTGGAAAAAACCAAGTTGGCATAAATTATGCACTGCATAATAACATTGGACACATCAATATCCGCTACATTGATTAGAAGGATGGTCATTTGGTAAATTTGATCTGCATAAAAAATTTATAATATTACTAGTCATTGTTGACATTTAGCTTACCTGTCCAAGGACACAAGGCAATGTTGAATACATTCCAACAACAGTTTCTCTGTAAAAGATAGTTTGTTCAACCTCATACAATTAGCTGGTCCCTTGATGAATTATTAACACCAAGGAAAAGTACAATACAATACATTAATCCCATAATATTTAGTAGATCGCGTTGTTTACCTCTACGAAAGCACATTGAAATTATTAAGGAAAGATTGAGGTAAAAAAAGAGTTTATAGAACACAAAATTTACTAGGCTTACGAAGAACAACAAATAAATTTTTCATGAGAACAACTATTAATTTAACTTGGAAGAGAGATGACAAGCTAAATTATCAATATGCTAAGTGACTCTGTGGACTTCAAACATCTAATAGACAATAAACTAATCAATAATAAAGAAAAGGAAATGTCAAATTGAGGTGGCTTCCATTTTTGTAGAAGAAAGTCCAACCTCTTTCTTCCAAGGTCCCAAAAGATTGTCCAAAATTGTAGGGAAACAACTGTAGTGAGGAAAAACCACATGACATTATAGTGTGGATTCCTCCAATATGACCAATGTTGCTTCCAAAGATGGTCCATGCATTAAAAATTAAAGGACTAAATGTTGAAGGGTTGTGCATATTGAGTTGTAAAATTCATATCCTATGAGGCAGGTGTAGGGGTGCTTAGCTCTTTAATAAGAGTTTGATTCCATCTCAAAAACAAAAAAATATAAGAGTTGAATAAGGTTTAAAAAAATTTGCAATATGTTTCTTTGGAGGAATTATATTATCCAATATGGGGTAACAAAATTATGGATGCACAATGAAAAAATCTTTCTCAAACAAGTTTGAAACAAGTTCCTACAATTATGTCAGACACACTCATAGAATGTCGATTTTTTTGTATATTTTAGCAAAATGTCCACCAAGACTTTCCTCAGTAGCCATGGAACTCACTTCCAACGCCCATTTTGTTGGATTGTATTCTTCTATAATCATTGGAACTCCTAGAACAATCTAATCAAACAAACAAGAATTATACAAGATAATTATTTTTTGTCAACAATTAATAATGGGAAGAACAACTGATTACCAATAGAATGTAAAACATCGAACAACAAATCAACCATACCTCAAAATACTCAATGAGTTTATGAGAATGATGACCCATAGGACCTGTATTGATTGTGCTGTGAACAATAGACATAACTATCATTGCAGTATGTGCATTTAGTCCTGAAGTTTGGCTCATCCATGAAGATTATGGAAGGATTGAAAACTAGTTCCACTACTATGTGAAGTCTCTTCGTTTTCTCTATAGAAAGACCTATCACTCCAAGAAGACCTACAATAGCATCTCTTAGAGGAGTGAACAAGCTCCATGACTTCTATCACAAACATCTACACTTATTGTAACAACAAAAATTAGTGAGTAAAAGCTGCTTGCATAGTCTCATTAATTAGAAATATTTTCGCTCTGATTCAACTGTTCCCACCGACCTAAAATCTTGAGCATCTAAGACGGATCTGGTTTGATCCATTAAGTATTCTTAGACATTAAAGATTTGGGTTTTCCATTTTGACACACCCACCCATCTATGTTGAGAAATTTAAGATGTACAAGACTTGAAAGCTCTTGCAATATCCTCAATTTGAAGCAAAATTTCAGGTGCAGATAATTTAATGACCTTTGATTTTCCATTCCCTGCAGAAAGTGTGTCAATTTAGCACATCCCTTTTCTTTTTCAGAAGAAAAAAGCATAATATTTTATATTGAGTCAATATAAACAACAGATGTACATATAGCTGAAATATAGATTAGGAGCCAGGCCCACATATGATCTTATATCCAATTAGAAAACATCATAGATGTTCAATAAACTAGCATATAGAGACAATGAACATATGATGAGTCATATATGGAGAGATGCAAAAAGCCAGCATACGCATAGTTCAGGAATATTTACAAAATCATGAATGTAGATCAAAGTGAGGCAGATAAATTCAGATATCAGTGGAGCCATAGACCAAGGTCCATGTGGCAATGGTATTGTCCAGGATGGACATAAGAGGAGTTGTTGAATCATTGAAAATCTTGGAGTTCTGCCATTTCCAAGAGGTCCAGAGAAAGATAAGGATGAGATATCACCGAGGGGCTCTTTGCCTGCTCCACCAGTTGAAAGCTGCATGGGAAGAGTAAAAAACGGTGAGTGGGAAAACAAAAGTATCTGCCAACACATACCATATTTTTTGTATAGATGGACATTGAAAGAACATGTGTAAATTTGTTTCCTCATCAGCTTCACACATCGAGCATCTGCTAGGACCGTGCCAACATCTTTTTCGTAGATTGTCCCATGTGAGGTCCTTGTTGTGGAAGACCAGCCATGTAAAGTGGATATATTTCAGAGGACAACTTGCCTTCCAGAAAACCACCGAAAAGGATTCACGTGCAGGAGGAATCTTGGAAAGAATCATGTCTAAGTATATATCACGAACACGCACAGGCCTCTAGGTGTTGGAAACAGACCAAATGAGATGATTGGCATTCCCATGTCGATGAAAACCGCTTCTATGTAAAAGGTCCGTGATGGATTTCCAAATGCCGCCCAAAACAACCGGCAAGCAGGGGGCATTTTCATCCTTCCAAATAGGGGAAGATCCTTGCCAAGATTCGATAAGTTTGTTCCAAGTGAAATATCCACGCCTGTGAAGATATGATGAGAGGGTCTCGAGAATGGATATCTCACTATGACCACACATAATAGGGTCAATACCAATGAGAATACGGTTGCCTGTGTATATCCTCCATTTCAGTCACGTGATGAAGTATTGTTCTATCTTCCATAAACTATACCAAATAGTAGATCCCTATCGAGTGCCAATTGACCCTATTCTGTACTAGAATTCCAAATGCTTCCCTTTCATGTATTTCAGCCTAATAATATTTCTCCAAGGACCATCACCGAAAATGCCTCGCCATAAAGATCGGCATATGAGAGCCCAACCGAAAAGTCTTAAGTGCTTAAGACCCCATCCTCCGTATTGTTTTGGAATGGAAATGGCATCCATTTTGACTAGATGGTATTTCCGATGTGCAGACATTCCACCCCATATGAAATTTTCCATGATCTTGTTCATCCGTTTTAAGGTGCATGAGGGAAGGTAGAATAAATGTGCCGAATATACAGAAAATTGTGACAGGACTGTTGATGTTAATATAACTCTACTAGCCAGCGAAAGGGTCTTGTATTCCCAGGATGAGATTTTTTTGTAATATCTCTCAGTTAACCATTCCCAATCTTTTGTTGTATATCCATTAGCTTTTAGATGGAATCCAAAATATTTAATACCATCTTGGAGCAGACATGCGATGATTCCAAACATAGCAGCGATTCTGTGAATCAGATTCAAATTTGTTCCATTGTGATAAAGAGTGTATTTGGACTTGTTGATGATAAGTCCCGTGGCTTTTTGGAAATTTACAAGAATGTCGAATAGACAATTCCATGATTTCTGACATAGCATAGCACAAAGAAGTACATAATCCACAAATAGGTTGTGTGAAATGGAAATATACCTGCTAGTCTTGATGGGCTGACATCTATGTTCATTAACCGCCTTGTTAATGTGTAAGTTGAGAGTATTCATGGCAAAAATGAATAGAATGGGGGCAAGAGGACATCCCTGTCAGAGGCCTCTTTAAGCAAGAAAATATGAGGAAGGGATGCCATTGATATTAATAGCTTAGTTGACATTTTCTACACATGCCATAATCCATCGGATTACCTCAGGCCGCAGACCGATTTTCGCCATTAAACATCTGATAAAGCCCCAATCCAAACAATCATATGCCTTTTGTAGATCTATTTTTAGGATGGCTGCATCAATGTCCTTTGTGATCATGGAGAACATGCATTCTTGTGTGTTGGCCACAACATCTAGAATATTACGTCCATTCAGAAAGGCGTGTTGATCTTTTGAGAGGAATGTAGCCAGAGTGCCTTTTATACACTCAACAATGATTTTAGATATAATCTTGAAGGATATGTTGCATAAGGAGATCGGTCTGAAACCATGGAATGTATCCACGTCCCTCTTTTTTGGAATTAGTACAATCAGAGTGGATGAGGTATGTTGATGGATGCACCCTGATAATGTAGAGTCCTCAATCATCCTAATAAGATCCTGCTTGATGATGTCAAAGAAATGTATGAAAAATTCAATAGTCCAGCCATCCGGGCCTGGACATTTGTCCTTGCTGAAAGCCTTGAGGATTACATAGAGTTCTTTCTCAGTGACAGGCTGAGACAGGGATTCATTCTTTATATCATCGAACATTAGTGGGAACTGTTCGATGCCCCAAAGGATGTCCTTAATGGCACTTCCCTTCCCCCTGTTGTATTGTTGCTTGAAATGATTGAGCGCAGCACATGTAATATCATGTTGTGTATAGAAGAAACCTCACTTACCATCACTGATCCTCCATATGGAATTCTTCTCACGTCTGGAATTTGCGAATTTATGAAAAAATTTAGTGTTCCAGTCCCCTTCTTTGAGCCACAATGATCTGCTCTTATGTCTCCAAGTGGATTCCTCCTATTGGAGTAAATGGAGTTTGGATCTTGTAAGCTCCCCGATACGGCGCTTAATATCAAATGGGAGAGAATTGGGGTTCATAGAATTTGTGATGAAGTCCAATTCCAATTGAATGTTTAGGAGAGACAGTCGATCCTTCTTCTGTTTATCCTTTTGCCATTCCTTAACAATAGAGCGCACATATTCCATATTTTCTCTAAAAGAGTGGAGAGAAGTATGTGTAACGTCGGGCAGAGCGTCCTTCCAGGCTTTGGATACAATGTAATTTAGATCCGGGTCCTCCAAGAAGGTCCAGTTGAATTTAAAAGGAAATCCTTTTTGAATCTCATATTACACAAATGAATATATATGGGGCGATGGTCCGATATATATGTATTCCCAATAGAAAGAATGGGCATACCCAGCTCGCCAATAATGTCAGCATGTATAATAACACAATCAATTCATTTGGCAATATATGCCTGGCTGGCCCGTCCATTGTCCCATGTGGGCTTCAGGTCCGATGGATCAATGTCAACAAAGTTCCTGTTCAATAGATGAGACTTAATGTAGTCAGCGAGCGGGTCCATCTTCCTGCCACATCCCCAACATTCATCAGGACTTAAAGTGAAATTTAAGTCACCAGCAATCATCAAAGATTGAATGTCACATAGATCAGATGCGAAAAACGTTTCCTAGAAAGGGAATATGTGCTGGTATGGAGCATATGTGTTTAAAACATTGATGGGGAATCCTCTTCCTCTGAAATTTGCGGAAATCAGAATACTGACAAAACATTTATATGCCTTTGCTCGAATCCATTGTGGATCCCATAGAATGGTGAGACCCCCGGATAGACCTATGGCATCCAAAGCCACCAGATACCAAGAAGGAAACATTTTACGAAAATATGAGATGGTAGTAAGCCTGCAATGCATTGTTTCTTGTATGAGAATTAATTTTGGGCGAACAGATGAGAAAATATTTTTTAACGCAAGAAATTTGGGGCCAGCATCAAGCCCTCGGATATTCATACAAACGATATCAGTCATTTTGATGAATGGCCAGCCGCATCTGCTCTAAGAGGCTGTGTAGATGAAATATCATAGATGGGAACATCCACTAGAGATAAATTATGCACCCCGCTTTCTAGAATATTGGACCTCCCCCTGAAGTGACGAGTACCACCCCAGGACTTCTTCCTTATAGTAATCTTCTTTGCAGACTCCAGACTAATGATGGGGGAGGCACAGCCAGAAGGTTTATGAATAGTGAGGGGCTCTAATTCCAGAGATTTATGACTAAGGAGGAGGTCTATATCACTGTCGGAAAGGTTAACAAGGGATGAAGCAGGAGAATTAGTAGGGGTGACAGCGATAAGAGGTTCCTTCCCTTTCGTAGACATAGGAACTTGGGCGTGTGTAGGGGAGAAGGACAATATAAGAATGGGGTGTGAGCCCAGAGAAAGATCCTTGAGATGCAAAGGAGAGGGGGATCAAATAGTAGGATCGTCACGAGGCTTCGGGAAAGATTTTCATGGAATAAAAGTGAGGGTCGCTGATGATGGACGGTCATGTAAAGGCAGTCTGTCATGATATGAAATGGGAGCAGGAGATGAGATCTGTTTAGTATGACTTGGAGAGACAGGCGAATGACGAATAGAGTCAGCAGGCCGCGACTTGGGAAAATGATCAGACGCGTGGAAACCATACGAAGAAGACTTCATGCGATGAGAGATTCTACACTTATGGGCAGTTTTCCAGGGACAATTTTTGATGAGGTGGCAAGTCTTGTCGCAAGCAGCACAACGAAAGGGGATAACCCAGAAATCCAGTCGCTGGGATATCTTCAAACCACACCAAGAGATCTCAATATGGTCTGGATAACCACCTCTATAAGCACGTTCAATAAGGATCCATGCAATTCTCTTATCTTTCTCACCAATGCACCATGGGTCAACATATATAAAGCACCCAATGGAATTGCTAATGATCTCAAGAATCTCCTTTGACCACATTTCCAATGGAAGATTCGGGAGTTTAACCCAAATCAAGTTGTTGGAGGGAGTATTTTTTAATGGGTCATATCCAATAAACCATCGATGGAGAGCAAGAAAACTTCTTTTATATACCCATGGACCCCTGAGAGTAGCATCAGTGTCGGCGGCATTGAGGAAATGGAAACAATACCATTCCTTCATGAGATGTGAGATGATGGGAGTATATCCAATCACCAGTTTCTAGTGGGCAGCAATCCATTTCCGCATCTCCTTGTCGCACATCTCAGGGAAGTGCCAACGACCAATCAAAGCAAGATTCTGTAAACTATCAATTCTTTCTGAGAGATGAACATTGTCCAAAACAATGGGAGGAGGGGGAGCCGATGTTTTGGCCGAGTTCCGTGATTTGTTATATAGGGAATGAACATGAAGCCCCTTATCACCGAGATTATTATGAGTCCGTGAGGACCCCGAACCCGGGGCCCCGAGAGAATCATGAAAAGATGGCTGGATTGCCACGTGGTCCAGGGTAGATCGCCACCCACCAGAATTTTTGTCCGAAGCCCAAGAATTCTCAGCCATAATCATGGCGTGAATAATCGCCTCCGTGGCAGATGATTCAAACCCACCTTCCATTACAGATGACGATATCAAGAATGGGGAAACAGACGGGGCTCTTACCAAGAAAGGATTACAGATCCAATAAATCCAATATAGTACAAGATAATAAAAGGAAGTTAGAAGACCATTTATAGATAAAGCCTGGATATTAAATAGCCAGATGGGGAGAAATGAGAGACCTGCCTCAACCATATGTAAGGAAATACCGACTCGAAGACTTGAGAAGAAATCCAGTCGTCACTGCCAAGAAGCACCAGATTACGAGAGCATATGGAATACAGAAACCCAGATAACAATAGAGAAGGAAGACGTCATCCCGCCTGCATAGAGACCCAATAAGGAAGAACCAAATTGATCAATGCATCTTCAACCTCCGAAAGGACATAAGAGGATGTCGGACCCAATCCCAAAGAAAAGATTGAGGAAAATGGTCAAGGGGGCATTTAAAATATTCAGAAGCCCGAAAAAAATCATGCCGAAAAAAGAAGAGCCAGAGGAGAGCGAGCAAGGGTCGAAACAGGTAAGAGAGCAGAGCCGAGATGAGCCGAACAATCCAGTTATGTGAAAGGAGGATCTTGACAATCAATAGAGTAGTAGTATACCTTAAAAATACAGCACCAGTCCCTAATTCTGAAACGAATGTCGGAACATGGCTTGTATATGAAAATAAATCCCCTAAGAAATTGATAAACTGAAGATAGCATATTAGAAAATGAGTGAGATAGGCTCGGCCAAGCAGAGAGAGATAAGGAGCGAACTGAGAATAGGAAAAGCCATATAGATCAGGAATCTGTCAACCGCAAACAAGACCAACCTAATATAACCCAGAAATATAGCATGAAGGCAACCATATATTCAGCCTTAAATTACCAAAAACATAGCATGAAATAGCATAGTAACCAGCATAGTATAAACCATAGAAGATTTATAAACACAGTCTTTGGCACTATTTATATCAGAGATAAGCTCATTTAGAAGTATTATCCATAATTATAACAGACTGCAAAAACAATAACCTGACCTGAAGCTGGATGCATGCTGAGGAAGGACGACCACCCACCGCCAGCAAAACCCGAACCAGGTGAGGAGAAAACAGAGAATGCAGGATAACCACGAACTCCGGAAAAAGAAGGTCTCCAAGAGGACAAGGAGAAGAATGACCTTGCGCCTTAGGCGCAGGGGAAGGAGAGAGTAACCTTACTTCCTAAGGAGAACCCCGATATAATATGAAAAAATAGTGATGGGAGGCCAACAGGAGGGAGAGTGGACGTGTCAATAGAGTGTAATGCATGAAACATGCGAAGCCAGTATGGAGACACGATGCAGCGGAAGGTTCAAGGCTGTAGACTTGAAGCTGACGAGTTGATAGTAAGGGAGAGACTTAACCATAAGTAAACACCTGCCTGTTCAGGATTAGTAGGACGCCATGGATGTCGCGCCCTGATTGGTTGTTGTAATGGCAGCTTCCTTAGCAGCTCCAAGCCAAATGGTCAAGCTAGGTTGCTCATTCTTTCAACATCCTTTGAAGTCTACATATTCAAGTGTGGATATTTCTCCCAAAATGTCCATTGGGATAGACAGATTAATGTAGTATTGCAATTATAGATATTGAAGACATAATAATTCAGTAAAGGAATTAGGTAGTTCAGTCAGATTAATGCAGCACAATATATCTAAAAGCATTAGTTTTTTAAGTTTCCAGAAATGAATATGAAATGATTGTGGAAATCAGAAAAATATGTCATGCTGCATTGGTGTGAGCTAGAGATATTTCTACAGAAACTCATATAAGTTTCAACATCAAACGGCTTGTGACTGCTCAATGAACTTGAAGATGAGGCTCCGCTTGCACTAATAGTCAACTCCTACAACTCATGAGGAAGCTGCAATATAAATTATTTTTTAATGACTGGCTATTGGAATCTAAAGTAGAAAAAAATACTACTTGATATCTAAGTTAATTAGCTCCTCACAACAGAGGAACAAAAATCCATTTTTCCGCTGAAAATATAGAACCAAAATCAATAGTAAGAACTTTCAGTGATCTCAATGTTCCCACTAATTCAAGAAATATGTTCTCAGGGAGAGTGTCTACGGAATATTACCTCGATTCCAATGATAAGCCAATCAAATTATAATCGACGTGCTCCATTTCGACTTCTATAATTGATGACGAAATCTCTTGAAATATCATTCCATTGACTTTCAGGTCTTAAGAAAACCGAAAACTATACAGAAAATCAAACCACCTTTGAGAGATGGAACCTGGAAAATCTTAGATCGAGTGTAGAGTTGCAAGGGGGTGTTGGTGAACGTTGTACCTACAACCACATCAAAAACTAATTAAACCCACTTTTAGTGTCATGAGGGGGATAAGCCCTGGAGAAAAGGTAGGATATGAATAAATTATAAATTTTACCCAAGAAATTATTGTTACTCTCTGACATCTTATCCCTCGTCATTCAGTACAGGCTTATTACTAGAATTGAGCTGAACTCTTAAAAAACATATAATTCCAAAACAAAGGATCCTACCTTTCTATGGCTGGGTTCTAAAAATGTAGATGTCTTGCACAGTTGGAGTGAAGAAGCCAAATAGACTGAAAACAAAGTAAACATGTGAATAGTGTCAAAGCGATGGTTGTTGTAGGGAACATAATGACGAGGTATAGAAAATCGGTGAAAAAATAGTGTTACCGGAAAAAGGTAAGCCGACTAAGGAGTGTTGCCAGAGAGTGTTTTTATTCTGTTTGTTGCAGGTTGCAGAGACCGGATGTGCAGAGAGTCTGGGTTCAAATGAAATGCTAAGGCATGCTTCTGCCACGCCATCACTTTCTAAGATGAATTTCACGTGGCCTGGAGGGATGCAGAGGAGGTTTTCATGCTTTGAACCCTTTCGAGGCTAGTTATCAGTGTGGTGATTAGTAACAACCTTCCACCATAACGTTCTCCACCATTTGAAATCATCTAGTGGTAGGAAATCATCTACTCATCTAACATATAAGATCTATGGTTCACAAATTGACAGAGTGACACCCGGGGGAGTTGTTCTCAAAGAAGAGTGCCTTACCAAGTAATTATTAATTAATATTATTAGTATTATTAATTAATAAATATTAAAAATAAATCACTAATTTTTATTATTATATACTAATATTATTTTATTAAATGAATATGGTTAATTAAACATTAATTAATACAAATATGGTTAATATTATTAAATATAAATATGGCTAATCAATAATAATACTAGTTAACCAATTATTACTGGGACAATTTTTGTGACAATGTGACGTTGGACCATGGTTGACCATGGATGACCATAGTTGTCACAATGTGACATTGGACCAAGAGGCAATCTTTGGGATTAATTCTAAAACCCCAATGTATTATAAACCTAAGGGAATAATATTAAACTGAAGGGATTAATAATATAACCCATGGTGTATAAACCTTAAGATAAATATTGTAAACCCAAGGGATAAGTATTATAAACCCAAGGTATATAAGCTCTAAGATAAACTATAAACCCTAAAATAAACATGGTTGACCATAACTGATTTTCATATTCACATAATCTTTTTCACAATGCGATGTTGGACTATTATTGACCATGATTTATTTTCTTATTGAGATAACATTTGGCACAATGTGATGTTCGACAATGGTTGACCACATTTGACCATGGTTGATTTTCATGTTGAGAAAAGCTTTGTCATATTGCGAGATTGGAACATGGTTGACCATGGATGACCATGGTTGTCACAATGTGACTATGGACCAAGACATAACCTTTGGGACCAATTCTAAAACCCCAAGGTATTATAAACCCAAGGGATTAATATGGTAAATCCAAGGTATATAAACCTTAAGATAAATATTATCAACCGAAGGGAATAATATTGAACCCAAGGGATAAATATTATAAACCCAAGGTATATAACACCTAAGATAAATATTATAAACCCTAAAATAAACATGGTTGACCGTGGTTGACCACGACTAATTTTCATATTGACATAATCTTTGTGATAATGTGATGTTGGACTATGGTTGACCATGATTTATTTTCATATTGAGATATCATTTGGCACAATGCAACATTGGTCAATCATTGGCTATGGTTTACCATGGTTGATTTTCATATTGAGACAAAATTTGTCACAATGTGACGTTGGACCAAGAAACAATATTTGTCATAATGTGACCATGGTTGGTTACATATTGAGACAATCCTTGACACAATGTGACGCTGGGACATGATTGACCATAGTTGATTTTCATATTATAAACCGAAGGGATTAAATAAAACCCCAAGGTATTATAAATCTAAGGGAATAATATTAAACCCAAGGGATTGATATTGTAAAACAAAGCTATATAAACCCTAAGATAAATATTATAAACCCAAGGGGATAATAAACCCATGGGATTTGTACTAAAAACCCAAAGGATTATAAACAAAAGGGAATAATATTAAACCCAAAGGATAAATATAATAAACCCAAGGTATGAAAACCCTAAGATAAATATTATAAACCCTAAAATAAACATGGTTGACTATGGTCAACCTCGGTTGATTTTCATATTGACACAATATTTGTCACAATGCAACGTTGGATAATGGTTGAACATGGTTGATTTTCATATTGAGACAATCTTTGTCACAATGCAATGTTGGAACATGGTTGACCATGGATGACCATGGTTGTCACAATGTGACATTGGAGCAAGAGTCAATCTTTGTCACAATGTATAATATTAAGTTTAATGGACTTAAAAAAGGTTAAAAAAAGAATGTTGTGAATATGATTGAAATTAGCTTTAAGAATGGTTATAAGGACATTAGTTTTCTTATAAATTTTATTTAAATTGATTTATTTATTTTTAAATATATTTGAAATTGTTTTTCATTTGATAGGTGTTTGTTTTATTTAAACTTAATGAAATACGTTAATGCAGTTAAATTTAATGAAACTTGGTATCGGTTTAGCATAAGAGATTTGGGCAACTTTGTGGAAGAGTCTTTAACCTTGGTATTGTCGTAAATCTCTACTATATTCCACTCTTTTGATCGCAAATGCTAAAGGAGGGAGCGACAACACTTCTTACAACAGAATTGTATCTAATTGACATAAAAATGTGAAGAAAAACACTTAAATCCCATCTTCTTCTTGAGCCAATACAATGCATGTGCAACTACAACTACTACAACAATTGAATCCAGTAAAGAACTGAAAGGTAGGCAACTATCTCCCTGAAGCAATTATAGATCCAAAATATGAAGTCAATTTTGCTAAGGTGGGAGAATTTATTCAATACATGCATGAGTATGCTATCATTGGTAGATTATTACAAGTATGGCCTATAGAAAAGGAACCTACCCACTCGATCTAGCTTAAATAGAAATGAAAGGGTAAAATCAAGCTAGAATATGGAGCCCAAGATTTCGTCACAGTTATTTTTGCCAATATGGAAGATAAATAGATACATATTTTTGGAGAATGACCCATATTTTTTCAAATATTTTGGGTTATACCTCAATTTGTGGACTGAAAGGTTTAATCCATATAATAACCCCCTGAAAATTTCAATCCAGTTTGGGGGTGGTCAACTACAAAAGATATTGCAGTGCGGTTAGCCTATGGTAGTGTTGAGTGTTGAATTCCCTCCTTCAATTGCGAGCCATCTCAATTTATTTAGGTGAGTATTAAACTGTGTGTATTTGGTTTTCACGCTATGATAGACTTGGTTTGATGATGAATGGTACTGTGATTATGCATATTCATGGCTGGATGATTGAATTTTTTTTTTTACACTTACTGATGCCTATGTTAGATATTAAGAAGCCAAATATTGGTAGCATAATGGAGCTACTATATTGTTCATGATTTATCATTTATTGTTATACTTATAATTCAGTGCCTATGTGGTCGTATTGTATATTCACATCCTATGAATATCTTCATAAACTATAAGTATATGAAGAATTATCTTGGTTGTCATTTTCTTGGATTGTGATTCAAACTATTCACTCTAAATCCATCATGTCGAATAAATTCGTAACAAAACACTTAATAACTGACCTTTAGGCTTACCTCATTTGTTAGATTCCATTGCGCAGGATTTGGCCATCTGTTCTAGAAATTTTAACAATATGCACAACTATGTTTGCCTCACCAAAAATCTTGCATTTTCCCTCTTCCTATCTCTTTAGTATTCTTGCAGATTGATCCAGTATTCCATGATATGAAGGGGTTACAAGGGCCAACATTCCTATGTGGAGGTTGGATCATTAATAGACCATATTGATTTACCCTTTAACAGATTGTATCCAAGCATGACGAATGTGCCAAAAGCATTTATGTGTGCACGTCACTATATGCATCAAAGGCCAAATTTCCTTGTCGCGGATACGGATATCTGAATGAGTGAAACGACTGGATATAAGGAGGAAGGATAGATGGTAAGATGTATTAAGATTACTTTGAAGCATTGTTCATAATATCGCCAAGATATTGATGATATTCAGAAATATCTCTATATTTCTGGTAAGCTGAAATTTCGTTGAGAAAATATCATGATATTTCCTTGCCTGAAAATCTGTGATATTTCCAAAATATCATTGATATTTCAGTAAAATATCATGCTATGACACTAAAAATCATTGGGCATGATGGGCCGTGACTAGAAAAAATAATTTTGGTCATTTCGTTTGCTCATTTTAGTTTTTAAGTCTTGGTGAAGGAAGGGGAAGAGGTTTGTGGGGGTTGTCAAGGAGGGATTGAGGATTAAACAACCATTATGACAATCAACCAAGATTTTCTTGTGGATCAAATATTGAAGAACAATGAGACAAACTTCAGTTTTTCCGTTAACAGGTATGTTCTTAAAAACCCCTATGTTAACTATTTTGTTTATAGATTTAGAGTTATGCTTGCTTGCCCCTTTTCCTAACAACATTTTTCTTCTTTGGTTTCTTCCCATTTGCTATTATTTTCATGCCCATGAGCTAATGCAAATGTTTTCTCCATATTTGCACATAAATATGCATTTATTTTTTTAACTTTCTTATGCACTCTCTTATTGCCATTTTTCATTCACATTGCAAATAATGTAGTAAAAACCATATTTTTTTAAATGTTGTAGTTATTAATTTTATTTATTTTTAGATGGGTGTTGAATGCCACTTTTTTATTTTTGTTGTGCCCTATGGTTGAATTAGTTCACTACAAATATGCCAAAATCATTGGACCCTTTTTGGTAGTATGGGGAGCCTGATGGTGGGACAAATTGAGCATATCTATCATGCAAATTGTGTGGGACCATGATGGCAAGAGAGGTTACAAGATTGAAATATCACTTGGCTAGACTTTGTGGACATGATGTTGGGGTTTGTATGGCTTCTAGTGCAGATCTTATACAAAAATCACTTGAAGGAATCGATGAAAGATACAAAAAAAAAGGAAGAGGCAGAAAGAAACAACGATGACCGTGCAAGTAGATCTTCTAGGATATATTCTTCTAATTTTGAGGCTAGGGGTAGTGAGAGGGTCTCCATAGCATCATATTCTAGTGCTAATGTTACTGGGAGTGGGAGGTCATCAATTTTGTTCCATTAATATGAAATGGAGCAAAACCTTCCATAAAGTCAGTTGTTAAAAAAAAGGAGAAGCAAGAAGAATATAGAGTTATGGGGAGTTGTCTTTTCTAGAGTGAACTACCTCTTAGAATCACCAAAACTAATCCACTTTGGCAGCCAATGTCTGATGCTATTATTGTTGTGGTCCCAGGGTACAAAATTGATATATATGAGGAGTTGCAGGGGCCAATCCTCCGAGAAGAAAAGAAGGACATGAACTCTAGAATTCCATGTGTATAACATTGTATTTAATTATTGCTTGAAGATATGGGGAACTCCTTCATCAAGGAGGTTATTGATATGGCTAGGAGTGTCGCCAAGTTTATATGTAACCATGATTTTGTTCTTAGACCCATGAGGAGATACACTAGAAACAAGGAGTTCTGGCATCTTGCATTCATAGGTTTTTCCACCAACTTTATTACTGTCTTTGCTTCGATCTTACTTTGAGTTGAGGAAAATGTTTGTTTCTAATGAGTTGAGTGATTGTAGATACATCAAGAGAAAATACAGGAGAACCATTACAAAAATGGTGTACACTAACATATTTTGGTAGGTAGTAGAAGAAGCATGCTCAATTAGTGAACTTGTAGTAAAGGTTGTGAGACTGGTAGATGGGAACAAACCTCCAATGGCTTATTTGGATGAGGCCATGGATAGGTCTAAGGAGCCCATTCATTATTATTATGTAGACAAGGGTTATGTTTGGATTGATAGACATATGATGTTATGGGATGTGATTGATAGTTGGTGGACAAGGATACTTCATCGACCCATTCATGCAACAACACTATTCCATAATCCTGCATTTTCATACAAATGCGCCTTTTATCTTGATGGAGAGGTTATGGAATGGCTCCATTCCTATATTCAAAGGATGGTACTTGATCCTAAGCTCCTGTTGAAGCCCCGAAAATTTGGTCTACAACAAGGGGGATACCCACCCAATCCAAACCTTGAAAGCAGCTCCTTTTCCATTTCAGATGGTGGGTCCGAGTGGGGATAATGGGATGAATTTGCCAATTTGTGTGTGTGTGATGATAAGAATTGATATTTCCTTTTTCTAAAGATTTCTAAGTAAAATGATTTTAATCTAAGTCTAATTTAAAACATGCAATTGTATCCTAATGAACAAAAATTATCTAATTCTAAAACTAACTCGAGATTCAACTTTTTACTTATGCGATCTAAAATAGTTTCTAACAACAATTGGTAATAAAGATAATTCAATCGCCACGAGAAAAGAATTCAATTAAAATGAATTGTTTCATATAAAAAATTAGTCGAAACAACTGTCAGAAGCATATCGCATAATAAGTCATTCATAGATTAAGCATAAATAGAATAGTCATCCCTGTACAAAAGTGTGAAATGATAACTCAAACATTCAAGGCTTCATATATAAATAACTGAACATAAAATATTAATTTGACACATAAGCATAAATTATTAAGAGATAAAAGTACCATTCATAACAAGTTCTACTCATGAGCTTCAACAATATAGATTTATCTCTTCCTAATTCAACATCTACTAAGAGTACAAAAATGCATTTCAGTAGTAGACATTAAACACAGATATCAATAAATCTCATTCCATTCATTCATTGAAACCTCCTCCGAGGGTACAGAAGCACATGTTCTGAGGAAACATTTTTGACAAATTTCAGGACCCCTCTCTAAATGCATGAGAGGGGTTAAAATACTGCTACCTAAATACTAAAAATAGTTTATTACAAAAATATAGGAGGAGGTTTAAATGACCATCCTCATCTTAAGGCAAAAATAAATCAACAATAAAACTAAAAATGTATCGGGAAATTAACTATATATGTATCCGTTCTCTAAGATCGCAAGCATTCAACATCGACTTGAGGAGCGTCGATTGGCCGAACTCCAATTTTAGTTGTCCTGCGAAAATAAAATCGGTAAGTGTTGGCGCTATCTTCGCAGCAAAGTTTGTAAATCATTTGAGAGTCATGCATTGACCGTGTGGATTAACCAAGTACTACCAGTAAGTGTCCCAATTCAACTTGGTTAACTTCTTGATGTGCTCTACCCTTTCCTCAACATTTTGTCTCCAGCTTGTCTAAAGTTGTTGTGCCTTTGGGAGAAATCCCGGAGCAGTCTTCGATATGAGGTTTGCTTTGTGCACGTTTTCATTGACACAGTCAATGACATTATTTGTTGGTGTCGCTGCTTTTTCTGCTTCTTTTTCTTCCCTTTTAATCTGTGCATCCCACTTATGAAACAACATTTCTTTGTGGGCTTCATTGATTTTCAGTGCTCTTGCTTTCTTTCCTTCCTCTGATTCCTACCATTTCAAAGAATCAGAAATTGTTTTATCAATTAAATCATAATTGAGTCGTAAGTCCATGAATTGATTTGTAATTTTATCGCTCATCTCGCAATGGGAATTCCATTGCGATATTATGTGGCATAATGCCTCTTTCTATTGCAAGAGTTGGTCATTTAAGGCAAGGGCTTCTGAGACAAATTCTGTAATTTTGGGGCCATCTCTATGTAATTCTAGCATAGTCTGTAATTGATTTTCCTTTGCGGCCAAATTTCTCTGATACCCTAACTGCCTCTGTTGAAACTCCTGTTGTAATTTTTCTAACTTCTCCTCTGCTTCACAGTTGGCACTGTCCTGCTATAGCTATTGTTGTAAAACTTGGATTTTTTCTTCTATGTCCTTAAGTAATTATTGTACTTCAGACGCTTTATCAATGGTAGTAGAGGCATAGGCTCTTGCGATCTGGGATAGCATAGTGAGATTTTCAATAGGGTCAGTGGTAGGGTCTCGCCAAAGGACATCTAGTTGCTCTGCCTTAGGTGAGAGCACGATGCCAAATTTCCTTTTCTTTCTTTGCCTTCATACCACTGACTTATGTTTCGGACTATAAAATACATCGAGAGGAGGAATCTCCTCTATCTTGAGCATGATTTTAGATGATGGGTTAATGGGAATATGCTCCATTTTTGGAGCATTGCTGACTCTTACAATGACCATATCTGTCATCGTCTGTACTGTACTCTCAGGTGTCCTTTCGTTCTACTCATTAGTATTAATCAATTCACTGAATGTTTCCCACTCTTTTTCTAGCTCAGTTCTTACTGCCTTTGGTGGCTAGATGAGGGGAGTGGGAACCTTTATCTGTGGTGTAGTCAAGACCTATTGCTCTTGGTGCTCTTTAGACTGGGAAGTATCTCTAACTGACCCTTCACCTTTATTAAGGTCAATCTCGAACCGTTTAGAGCATTCTGGTGATTCTTTCCCAGACTCAGACCTAGATTTATCCATACCACTTAAAGTGATATTGGGAGTTAGCTCCCTTATTAGTTCTAAGCACAACTTATCCAAAGGGATGTTCGCTAGTCTCCTTTCTCTATACAATTTGAATTCTTGGAATTCTACTGGGGAAAATTGAATTTGAGCCATATGCAAAACTTCTTTTAGTATTTTTTTCTGTTGGAACATGTGATCAAAAAGATCATCTTCTTTAGAAAATACTTTTATCTTGACAGCAGTAGTAAAAATATTAATGACATCAAAGGGGTCAAATTGTCTTCCTGGAACTCGAACAGTCGTAGACTCAACATATTGTCTACTTCTTTGAATGCGTGACCTAAATAAAATAGTGAAAAGGCCCCACAGGCCATAAGAAATTGTGGCCAGATGGCCTTCTTCTTGTCTTTCAAGTCTTTTCTCATTCCTCCCACCCTGCAAGTCTGGTAGGTAATTTTTCGAGCCAATAACTTATCAGGAACATATAAGGGTAGCACATGAGGGGAAGCAATACTTCTAAATACTTTGACATAAGTGAAAAACTCTTCCCCAAACCATCTTCTGACAGGGAGAATATCAAATTCCGCTTTGGGGGAAAATCTTGGGGTGTCCCTATTATACAACATTTTGTAAAGAGGTAACATAATTCCATGAAAAATTTTGTAAAAATATGGGATAAACTTGGGATCCCACAATTCCTTATGATAAATGTGAATGGGTAAGGGATTTTGTATATTCCATTTCCAACTCATTAAAGGAAATCTAGAAACGAAATAGATTGCATCCATAAAATAAGCAGCTAAAAAGAAAGGAGGATAAATCCTCTGAGAGGGAGTTCTTTTAGACCAGTAGTTCCAAATAGCCGAGGCTAAATTATTAGACAATATCTGAGCCCAATCCATAATAGTGGCATTAGTAGTTTCATATAATAGGGGTAGCCACTCAGATGAAAACTTGTTGATGTCAGGCCTTCCAAATAACCTACATAGCATAGCAGCAACAAAGCAATATGGGGAGGAGAGGGAACTAGTACTGTACATACTATGTTTGTCCTTTTGATGGTTCTTCTTTTGCTGACAATTTCTTGGTGTACTCCACCAAATCTTAGTTTTATTTGGCAAACATCTCCATGAACTACTTGTTGTAGCTTGCCTGCAGCTCTAGTAGATGATACATAAGCCTTAAATATTGTGGAGTGAATGACCCAATTAGATCTTGGTTATGATTCTTGAATTGTCTGTCTGTTATATCAGCACTGTCCAGTACCCACTTGACCATGTTTATGTATGGCAGTATGTTAGGTCTTGTTGCTGTTCGGTGCAAGAATGAACATTCAAGTTCAGTAATTGATGCCTCAGATGACCCACATGAGTTTGTTGTTGCTTTAACTTCCATGACTCTGAGGTTTTCTTCTTCGAGCAGACTGTACATGCCTTCCCAAGTGGTTATGCCAGCATCCCTGGTATAGGTGGTGTCTATGAATAAGGGCGCCATCTCTTTTTCCTCATCAACTGTATCTTTTCCCTTCTTTCCCATTACGCTCTAAACATTGCTGCATATATTATGCTGCTTGTTGCTCCTACAAGTTTACAAGTAATGAAAGAATAATGGTAAGAGATAAGGTGATGGGAAAGCTCTTTAATTCTAAAATCATATCAGATATATCACCCTACGTGAAACAACCTTTCAATCAGATCTATATCTTATCTCGCGAATGACCATAAACTAACCACTAAATTGACATTAATGCCCATAACTTGGTATCAGATTACGAGAAATACTTTATTGAACAATGAGCCCGGCCAATCTGTGATAAAGAAATTTTGTGATTTGCTTCGCAATATCGCAGATCACAATATCATTAATCCTTTTCGTTAACAATCATTTATTTCGTTAGGTGGCTGTGAGATGCGATTTGCGATATGCCTTATTGCATATTTCTCGATCGGGATATTTCAACATAAGTGATACTTGTGGCATATGAAATCCACGATGTGCGATGAGTCTTTAAGGCGCACAATCTCACATCGCATTTTTGCAATTTCGAAAGCTTTTTTACATTATGTCCTCCATTACCCTTTGCAATGCAATGTTCTATTGTTAAGAGAACGATTTTATTCAAAACTTATCATAAAACTAAAGTTTTTTAGGTTTTGCAGGTGTTTTCCTAAGTTTATGATGGTGTGTTTTATTCAAAGGGAAATATAAGTGCTATTTTTTATTTTTTAGAAGGGTCCCCATTATTTAGTTTTATTAATAATAGTAAATAAAAAAAGAGAGGGGGTTGTTGTTGGCCACAACAGTTGGTGATTCACTAGGATGAACTAGTTATCTCTGATTATCTTTTGAATTTTCTAAACTTCCAAAAGAGAAAGCTTTTCCCAAAAATTAGACTTTATTATAGAAATATAAAGTACATCATGCTTTTAGCCATTAATGGTAGTTTGTTTCATTCACGTTAACTCTGATTATTTACTTCCAGAAGCTAGTCCTTGTATTTATATCATCCACTACCTAGTTTTATAAAGATAAAAACAAAGAAATCTCTGTAGATCAGTTTTAACTATGCTTATTTGTCGTAGGTAGAGCCTCTGCTGCCAACAGGCATTCATAGCCTTGACAGGGTTACCTGTTACCCAGCAATGATCCTGTATCCTACTTGGAGAAATATACACTTTTCAAAGATAAATACAGATCCACACTTATTTCTTTTCTGTTTTCTTCTAATTCTTAAAGAACAATGTATTGGTGTGGTAGCCAAATTATGATTGTGCCATTCACCTGATTTACAACTTTGGTGAACAAGCTGGCTCATGATGAGACCCCTTATCGTTTGATTGGAACAATCTTGAGTCATTTCCCTATTTTGGTACATAGTTTTGACAATGCTAGCAAGTTATAATATCTATGATCATGATAATTCGGCTCGTCATGAGACCTCTTTTTCTTCAAGGTTATAGTGTATCATTGGATTAATCCTTGAAACTCGTAATTCCCTAGGTGGGGAGGAAGTCATTGGTTCCTTAAGAATAGCTCTGGGTGACAATCACAGATTTTTTGGAAACAACTTTTCTACAGAGAACGTTTGTTTTGTTATTGATGTTTTTCATTAACTGATATAAAACAAATTCCCACTAAAGGTTTATTTTCATCAAAATTCGTAAGGCTGAAACCAGTAACATTTCCAAGATTATAGCATTTGACTGTATCTTTCAATAATAATGATCCATTTTCCAAATTAGTTCTATTTATACAAGCGAAAAACAAAATCTAAAAGAAACACTAATCTTTTTCGTGAATTCCAAAGATAACCATTTACAACCTGTTTTATTATCAAAATGAAGCTATAAACAATAATTTACAAAAAAAAGAGGTCATCTTCTATGGAAAGTATTTTTTAAGGATCTACCCATTAACAGGTAAAGATTCTCTTTTCCCTACTAAATCTTGCAACATGAAAGTGGATGGGCCTATAATTTCAACAACTTGGAATGGACCGAGCCACATTTGTTGGAATTTAGAATGTTTGCCTTTTTCCTCATGAGCCTTATCCCATTTTAAAACTAAATCTCCAATTTGAAAGTCCTTCCTAGATACCATGCTTGAATTGAAGGAAGCCTTTACTAATGCTTGATGATGAGCGTGTGTGATTTTAGCTTGTTCTCATTGCTCTTATAGCTTAAGAATCTGCAGTTGTCTTAGTTATAAAGAAGAAATTGGTGTTTCGTCAATAAATTGAACTAAGGCCAAAGAAGGAATTGCTAGATGAGTTGGGAGAACTACTTCTTTCCCATAAACTAAATTAAAGGGAGAAGTGCCAATAGAAGCCCTTTGGGTTATTCGATCTGCCCACAAAGCATACATCAAATATTTGTGCCAATTTTTATGATTATGATCAATGGTTCGTTTAATGATTCTGATTAAGTTTTTATTTGTTGATTCGGCCAACCCATTCCCTTGTGGGTAATAATTAGTAGAATATTTAAGATTAAAACCTCTTTTAAGTGCAAATTCAGTCATGGATTTGCTAGAAAAATATGATGCATTATCAAACATTAAAGCAGAGGGTAAACCAAACCTGGTAATTATGACCTGATCTATGAAATCAATGATGTGTTCAGCATTAGCTGTCTTGATAGGAACTGCTTCCACCCATTTAGTAAAATAATATGCAGCTATGAGGATTACCTATGCTATTTAGAAAAGTGAGGAACGATCTCACCTATTATATTCAATTCCCATTGATTAAAGGGTTGATCGATATTGACTAGTTTCAAAGACAATGATGATTACTTCTGTCTCCTAGCAGCAGTTTGACAAACTTGACATTTCCTTACATAGCTACGTGCATCTTTAAACAGTGTGGGCCAATAGTATCCCGTGCACAAAATTTTATGTGTTGTAGCATTTCCCGCATAATGTCCACCTACTGGTCCATCATGGAGTTCTTGGAACACCTTTTCAGTTTCATATTTCTCAAGACATCAAAGGAGAAAAGAATCATAATTCATCCTAAAAAGTACATTGTTTAAGAGTTGATAGTGCTTAGCCTTCAATCTTAGGGCTCTTTTCTTTGTATAATTTAGATTTGAAAGAGCATACCGTTCTTTAGATAAAATATGATATCAACATATCTTGATTCAATATCGTTTAGGATTACCTCATACATTTGTATCTCTTTATTTGGAGATGGAATTTCAGAAATAAGAGATGCTCCAGCCAACATCTTGCAAAAGCCTTGACCTTTTACAATATTTGCTAGCATGATCTCAGCATCATATTCGTGTAGGGAAGTGACCCAATTTTCTCTCTTTTCCCGTACATCTTTCTCTACTAAGAGATTTCTTACCGCTAGAAATGTTACTATGATTTTTGTATGGGTTTTAAGAAGAAAGGGTCTAAAATATTTGATCGATTTGAAAACAGCATAAGCTTATTTCTCAAAGTCATAATAATTCAATTCAGGCCCTTGCCGATTTGAACTAAAGAAGGAAATTGGGGCTTCCGCCTTGTCTTGGTTGGCTTGAGTGAGTATCATAGCATATCACTTATCAGAGGCAAATGTATACAAAATAAAAGGATTGGAAAAATTTGGAGTTGCTAGGGATGGGGCATTAACAAACATTTGCTTAATTAGATTGAACACTTCATATTCCTTTTGGCCCCATTTCAAGATTGAATTCCTCTTGATCATCGCTTGTAATGGTGACACAATCCTTGAGAAGTCTGGAACAAATTTTTTAACAAAATTAATCTGACCAAGGGAGGATTGCATGGATTTCGTATTATGTGGTAACGATATTTTGGAAATCTCCTTAATTCTATTGGGATCAATATGGATTCCAGATTTTGACACTATAAATCCAAGAAGTTTTCCTTCACATAATGCAAAAAAAGACTTTTTTTGATTAAGTGAAATCCCATACCTTTGACAATGTTGTAAGGTCTCCTTTAGTCTCTGAGGTGATTACCACATTTTTTAGAAAATATTGTTATGTCATCCAAGTAAATCACCAATGATTTGTTTACTTATCCCTTAAATGCGATATCCATGGCCCTTTGAAATGTGGCGCCAGCATGGATCAGACCAAAAGGCATCTTTTGATATGCATAAGTGCCCCATTTGGTTCTGAACATGGTTTTTAGTTGATCGTCAGGATGGACCAGAACCTGGTTGTAGCCAGAGAAACCATCTAAAAAGGACATTAATTTTGATGCTGCAACTGCTTGCAATATTTTTTCCATAAGAGGCAGGGGAAAACTATCCTTTTAGTTGGATTTGTTGAGATTTTAAAAGTCAATACAAATTCTAATATCTCCATTTTTCATTCTGATTGGAACCAAGTTGGAAACCCATCTAAAATGTCAAATGGAAAAAATAATTTTGGCTTTCAATAATTTATTGGGCTTAGATTTAATCTGAGTTTCCAGATTAGGATGGATCTTCCTCAGCTTTTAGTAGATAGGTTTTTCATCAGTGATCATTGGGATAGTATGCTGAATGATTGAAGTGTCGTAAGTCTTAAGTTCATCGTAGTTCCAAGAAAAGACACTTTTATACTATTTCAAGAGATGAACAAAGGCTAATTTTTCTTCTAGGGCTAGGCCAAGACCTAGGTTGATATTTTTTGGCTTGGTATTCGTTCCAAGATTTACCATCGTTCAGAGTTGAACTTTGGAGTTTTGAATTGGTAGATCTTTTAGATCAGTCTTTCAAATCATATAGGTCTTCCAACTTGACTACAGATTTTGGTATGACATTATTAGTGTTTTCTTGTTGTAACTGCTTGTCATGTTGGTCCTCATCAATTATCTGATTAGTGTAAGATCCTTCCTATGTGATGAAACTTACAATATCTTGATCATCATTAAAAATTGTCTAGTTTGTAACATTGTCAGGGATGGAGGGCCTAAAGATCAATTCGATTGAGAATCTGTATGGGCTATAGTCTTCTGAGGGAATGAGCTTGGAAGCTACAATAGACAAGAGGTCAGCACTAGCATTTTGGAGTCTGGGAATAGGTGAAATATTAAATGCTATAAAATGTTCAGTCAGATCTTGCACTAAAGATTGACAATGGTTTAAATGACCCGATAGACAATGTTAAGTATTTCGTACCTGTTTAATAACAATCTCAGAATCTCCAAAGACTTGTCGATACTTGATTTCTAATCCGATTGCCTTGCACAATCCTTGGACTAAATCTTCATATTCTGCAGTGTTGTTTGTGCAATCGAACTCGAGTCTACTTGTTAGCATAGTTTTGCTTCCTTCTGAACTAACTAGTACACATCATGCTCCTGCTCCATCATTAGACTTAGAACCATCAAAAAATAATTTCCAAAATAAAGAAGTATTTAGAGTATTATCTACAAAAGTAACAGATTTAGAACTATCTATTTGAGAAAAGTTTTCTACTTGAGACAAAACAAAATGTTCTAAGTAAGGTGAAGTATGAGCATTAAAATTCCCTAAGAAAGATTCAACAGAATAGTTACAAATTATATTTTTGTTGTATGCTACAGGTTCATTTTCTCCTTCAAATTCCACCACTATGTATTTTTGGTGTCTTTCTTGCTCAACCTTTATTTGATTTGGTTTACCATTGTAATGGAGCCACATATGTGACCAGTCAGTCGCAAAGTATCCATGAAGATTTTTGGACCAATCCCTACTAAGAATTAAACCATTAAATTTAGAAATGTCTGCAACTAGAATATCCATGATTTGACATACCTTTCGATTAGATGATAGCCTTATAGTAACTTGATTTAGTTCATCGATTACTTCAACCTGCGATCGGTCCAACTGAATTATACGTACTGCAGATTTTTAAGGTTGGACGTTTAACTTTGCATATATTGTTTAGGTAAGATATTAGATGAAGCTCCCCAATCTACCAAACAATTATGCAAGTTTTTATTGAAAATTTCGTAAGTAAGAAGAAATGGAGGAGTATGGGATTTTGACCTACCTCTAATTAAAGCAATATCATTCAGATCAAATTTATTTTCCATATTAGTTGGAGGTCTTTGCTGAAAATAATACTGAGAGGGGGGGTGAATCAGTATTATGTAGTCCTTTTAACAATTCTTCCTTATTTATACTTTGAATTATTTTTGCATATCAGTACCATAAAACAATGAGCATGAACAAAAAAAAAGACAGTCACATCAAAGAACACCAGATATAAGGTGGAAACCCAATGTGGGTGAAAACCACCCGCTGCAATATGTCTCTATCTTCTTTCAAATTAGAA